>JAOXNJ010012458.1:0-13824 GCA_028566655.1 Metis holothuriae
TTTTCAGACTGCCAGATACTCGATACATTATTCAGTAACATCTCAAAATAAGGTGCTACTTTCGCAACGATTAATACTAAACGAATCAAGCTAACGCCCAAGGGAGTGCAGGCTGTCCCCAGCCCGCATTGGTTTGGCTCATAATGTTTACTTGGCCTTAGTTAAGTTCACAGCAATGCGGCTTAAGGGACACGCCACGCTACCTTGATTGTGCTATAAAACACGCTCAAATAAGGTAGCGCAGGCTGTCCTCAGCCCGCATTGTTTCGAGCCATTCAGGACTATCTTAGCCTGCCTCAGCTTTTGCTTCAGCTTGTACTTGCAAACAGCGCAAAGCCAAGCCAAACTGCTAGCTGCCCCCGATCTTTTGTGTACCCCTGTGCTCGCAGGCGGCCTCATTCTGCCCTAATTTCTCCTCTCTTCTCTTAACATTCATGCAAAATTTCGTCGTCGTAGGCACCCAATGGGGTGATGAAGGCAAGGGCAAAGTCGTCGATTACCTCACCGAAAGCGCCGATGTCGTCGTCCGCGCCCAAGGCGGCTCCAACGCGGGCCACACCGTCATCTTGCAGGACCAAAAGTATGTCCTCCACCTCGTGCCCAGCGGCATTCTCTGGCCTAAGAAACTCAATGTCATCGGCAATGGCGTAGTCATTGATGCCTCCCGCCTGCAAGAAGAAATCACCCGCCTGCAAGAACAAGGGGTCAAAATCACCCCTGAAAACCTGAAAATTTCTGACCGCGCTCACCTCACCCTGCCCTGCCACCGCCAGCTTGACCAAGCCAAAGAACTCCTGCGCGGCAATGACGCCATCGGCACCACTGGCCGAGGCATTGGCCCCACCTACGCGGACAAAGCCCACCGCCGTGGCCTGCGCGGCGCAGAACTCCGCAACGAGCAAGAGTTCAAACAAGCCGCCATCGCCCTCACCACTGAGGCCAACCACCTACTCAAACGCGCAGGCATGGAAGAGCTTGACCCCCAAAGTAGTGCCGAAGCAAGCTGGCAGGCCGCTCAGTTCCTACTCCCCCACCTTGCAGACACCAGTGTCCTTCTCAACCACCAACAAATCAAAGGCAAAACCATGCTCTTTGAGGGCGCTCAGGGAACTTACTTAGACATTGACCACGGCAGTTACCCCTTCGTCACCAGCTCCAACACCACCGCTGGCGGCTGTGCCACTGGCGCAGGCGTGCCCCCCAACAAACTCGGGCGCATCATCGGTGTCACCAAAGCCTACACCACCCGCGTCGGTGCTGGCCCCTGCCCCACCGAAGACCCCGCTGTGGCAGACCTACTCCACGGCATGGGCCGAGAATTTGGCGCCACCACTGGCCGCGCCCGCCGCTGCGGCTGGTTAGACTTAGTACTTCTGCGCTATGCGGTAATTGTCAACGGCTGCGATCAACTCGCTGTGACCAACCTTGACGGGCTGGATAGCCTCTCGCAAGTCCACCTCTGCACCCACTACCTCCTAAACGGCGAAAAAATCCTCACCCCTCCCGCCACCGCAGACGAACTCGAGGCCTGCGAGCCCGTCTTTGAATCCCTGCCCGGCTGGCAACAAGACACCACCGCCTGCCGCCACTGGGAAGAGCTCCCACCCCAAGCCCAAGCCTACCTCCAGCGCATTGCCGAACTCGTCTCCGCACCCATCGGCCTCATCGGCGTAGGCCCCGAGCGCGAGCAAATCATCCCCTGCAAAACCGCCTAGCAAATAATCCGCAAGCTCTGTGCAAACTTTCGTGCACGATTTCGTGAACATTTCTCCCTTCTCTCATCCAATTTTCACACAGAGCCATTACGCTGTTCTACAACAAAAGGGATGAAAGACTCAACACCAAGTAGCAAGGCTCAAAGCAGCAACCCACTACCCCAACATGTCGCCGTCATCATGGATGGCAACGGCCGCTGGGCCAAATCCCGCGGCCTCCCCCGCGCCCACGGCCACCGCGCCGGTGCAGAAAGCCTCCGCGCCGTCGCCGAGCGCTGCGTGCAGCTCCACATCCCCTACCTCACCGTCTACGCCTTCTCCAGCGAAAACTGGATTCGCCCCCAAGAAGAAATAGACACCTTAATGAAGCTCCTAGAGCGCTTCCTGCGCGAAAAAACCCCTGAACTCATCCAGCAAGGCATCCGCCTCCACACCATTGGCAACACAAGCCAGCTCCCCCAAGCCGTCCAAACCCAGCTCCAGCACTCCCTGCAAGCCACCGCCGAAGGCAGCAAACTCACCCTCACCCTAGCCCTAAGCTACGGCGCCAGAGCAGACCTCACCGAAGCCGCCCGCAAGCTAGCCCAGCAGGTAAAAGCAGGCCAACTCCAGCCTGAGGACATCAGCGAAGAGTACCTAGCCGCCGCCCTCTCCACCGCCCAATTACCCGAGCCAGACCTACTCATTCGCACCTCTGGTGAACTCCGCCTCTCTAACTTTCTGCTCTGGGAAATCAGCTACGCAGAGATCATCGTCACCCAAGCCAACTGGCCAGCCTTCCGCGCCCAAGAATTTGAAAAAGCCCTAGAAGAATACCAAAACCGCAAACGCCGCTTTGGCGGGGTTTGAAACCTCCCCTCGCTGCCTCTCGCCCTCCCCTTTTACCCTTCACTTAAATTCACCACCCGAGCGCTGAAAATGGGCTCTTGCTTGGTGAGGCTCTCCAGCAACTCTGGCTTGGGGGTCTGGTCTGTGACATAAACGCTCAAGGCGCGGCCTCCTTGCTCGTCTCGGGCGAGACTGAGGTGGGCGATGTTGACATTCTCTGCGGCAAGAGCCATGCCTAACTGGCCGACAATCCCGGGGGTGTCTTGGTTTTCAATGAGCAGCAAGTTGCCTTCGGTGGGGACTTCCACTCGGTGACCGTCGATACGCACGATGCGGGGAAATTCACCAAAGAAACAGCCTGCAACACGGTGGCTGTGTTCGCCGCAGGAGGCACTCAGCTCAATCAAATCGGTGTACTCGCCGGGGTCTGTGAGCTTGTTTTCGCTGATTTCTAGCCCGAGTTTGTTGGCGTAGCTGGGGGCATTGATGTAGTTGACGGCTCCTTGGCTCCAAGCTTCTTGAATGAAACCTTGGATGGCAGCACGGCTGATGAGTGAGGTGTCTTGGGCGGCTAAGTTGCCACGGAAGGAGATGGTGAGTTTTTCGCGCTGCGGGGGGGCAATTTCGGCGAGAACTTGGCCGAGTGCGGTGGCGAGCTTCAAGTAAGGGCCGACGGTAGCGAGGGTCTCGGGGTCCGTGTTGGGCATATTGAGTGCGTTGCGCACTTCGCCGCTGAGGAGATGTTCGGCAATGACTTCGGCGATTTCAATGCCGACATTCTCTTGAGCCTCGGAAGTGGAGGCGCCCAAGTGCGGGGTGAGCACGACTTGGGGCAGGGAAAACAGCGGGTGGTCAGCGCGGGGGGGCTCAACCTCGAAAACATCGAGCGCGGCTCCCGCCAGATGGCCGCTTTGCAGGGCTTCGAGCAAGGCCTCTTCATCGACAAGAGGGCCGCGAGCGCAGTTAATCAGGCGTGCACCTGCCTTGGTTTGGGCGAGGCTTTTGCGGTTGATGAGGTGCTTGGTTTCCTCGGTTAAGGGCATGTGCAGGGTGATGAAGTCTGCTTGGGCAAGGGCTTCTTCCAGAGTTTCTGCAAGCTCAACGCGCAGGTTGCGGGCGCGGGCGGGTGAGAGGTAGGGATCAAAGGCGACCACCTGCATGTTGAAGGCGAGGGCGCGTTTGGCGAACTCGGAGCCGATGCGCCCCATGCCAATGATGACGAGCGTTTTGCCGTTGAGTTCAGTGCCGACGAAGTCTTTGCGCTTCCACGCGGGACTGATGACGGAGGCGTGGGCTTGGGGGATGCGCCGCGCCAGCGCGGTCATCAGTGAAAAGGCGTGCTCGGCGGTGGAAATGGTGTTGCCCCCCGGGGTGTTCATGACCAAGACGCCGTGATTGGTGGCGGCTTGGACATCAATGTTGTCAACACCGACGCCCGCGCGCCCGATGCAGCGCAGTTTGCTGGCGGCTTCGATGACGGGGGCATCTATTGTGGTCTGGGAGCGCACGATGATGGCGTCATAGTTGGCAGCATCGGCCAGAAGGTCTTCGCGGGAGATGCCGAGGCGAACATCCGCTTCAAGCTGGGGATGATTCTGGAGAAATTCGATGCCAGCTTCGGCAATGGGATCGGCAATGAGGATGCGGGCGGGAGTGCTCATGGGTTGGGTGAAAAGGATGAAAGGATGAAAAGGGTGAGATGATTGGCGAAAGAACGAATGAAGCTTGGGCTAAACGCGCTTGGTGCCCGGTCTCTGGGCGGGAATGGCGGCGAGTTCGGCGGGGATTTCCTCCGCTGCGTAGGTGGGAAATTGTACTTGCAGGCAGGAAATGAGCGGCTTGCCAAACAGGCTTTCTTTGCCAGCGCGGTTGACGAGCACAAAGCTGCCAAGGCATTCTGCCCCAGCGCCTTGCACAAATTCATTGAGTTCAGCAAAGGTGCCGCCCGTGGTGGTGACATCTTCGATGAGCAGCACGCGCTCAGCAGCTTGAATTTCAAAGCCGCGCTTGAGCACAAGCTGGTTGTCAGCAGCGCGTTCAGCATAGATGTGACGCACGCCAAGGGCCAAGGCTAACTGCTGACCCGGCGCAATCCCTCCCACCGCTGCACTAAGAATGAGGTCTACTTTGCCAAGAGCTTCCAAAGCGGGCAATTGGCTTTCGATCATCTCCTGCACAAGGCCAGCGTGCTGCACGAGCAAGCCTTTTTTCACATAAAATCCACTATGCCGTCCACTGGCAAGAATGAAGTGCCCCTGCTCCAGCGCCCCGTGTTGCAGCAAAAACTCGATGGTGGACTCAGGTGTTTGTGGTAACAAGAAAGCTGGTTTGTTGGACATAGGATTGGGCAATTTGGGCTCGACTTTGGTCTGCTGCGGGCTGAAGAATGGCGCGTGAAGCGTTGACAAGCAAGGGCGCTTTTCGAGGGCTGCCGTGCAGAGCGGCAAGGTCTCCGCCCTGAGCGCCCAGACCCGGAATCAACAGCGGCACATCGGGCACTTGCTCCAGTACAGGAGCGGCGTGGGTGAGGCCGAGCACAAGACCAGCACAAGCGGGAGCTTCAGCGGCTCGCTCGGCAAATTCAGCGGCAAGCTGCCAGACGGCTTGACCATTTCCGAGGTTTTGCAGTTCAATGTCCGCAGCCCCGGGGTTGCTGGTCACGCCCAAGATGTAGACGCCCTTGTTCGGGTAGTTAAGCATCGGCTCAAGGGAATCAAAGCCCATCCACGGCGAGAGCGTCACCGCGTCCGCGCCCCAAGTTTCAAACAAGGCTTTGGCGTAGTACTCTTGGGTGGCGCCGATGTCGCCACGCTTGGCATCTAAAATGACGGGAATCTCATCGGGAACGGACTCCAAAACAGCTTCCATCGCCGCCAGACCCGCACTGCCGTGAGCCTCAAAATAGGCCAAGTTGGGCTTGTAGGCTGCGGCGTAGGCGCTGGTTTCCTCCACGACCTGCTGGCAAAAATCAACGAGGCTTTGCCCTTGATTTAGCATTTCTGGGCGAGGATCTAAGCCAACGCAGAGACATCCACCAGTTTTCTGGATGCGGGCTTGTAATCTTTGACTATAGTTCACTACTTTCTTTACTTGAGTCTTCGCCTGAGTGATTATCACAATCTGGCTAGCCAAGCAAGCAGGAACTCGATAGTTCTAGCCAGCCTGTTTTCCCATGAACTTTCCCTTCAACTTCTCCCTTTCCACCCTGCGCTCAGGCAAACTTGCTCCCGGCTGCATGCTGTTAATTGCCGTCGGGGTGATGATTCTCGTGTCCTCTGTGGTCATCATCTTGGTGGGCAATGCCCAGTTCAAAGAAATCCGCACCTTCACCGAAGCAAGCCCGCAGTGGACGGAGGTCGTGCAAGCCCAAGGGCAAGAAAAAGAGCTACTGGATAAGCGCATTCGCAGTTTCATCAAGGCCTTGGACAATGCCGAGGAGGTGAGCATTTTACTCACCCCGCGTGAACTAGCCCAAGCCATTGCACTCTATGAATCCATGGAACTCAATCGCAGCGCAATCACCCCCACAGAAGTCATCCAAACCACAGAGGGCAAACACCTGCTGCGCTCTCAGATTTGCTTTGAGTTAAATTCCACCTTCCCTTGGCAGGACAAACCTTATTTAAATGGCACACTGGACATGGATGTGAGCACTTCACAGGAACAAGGCGGGCCGCGCATTCAAATCATCAGCATCAATTCCAGTAAAGGAGAAGTGCCACAGCAGGTGATAGATTCCATGAACCAGATGGACCCGTTTTTAGGAGGCTTGCGCGATGGAATTAGCGAGCCTCGCGGCAGTGCAGCCTTGGAAATGATTCAGTTTGTAGAGATCGCCCCCGAAGGAGTTATCCTAGCCACCAGTGAAGAAGCGGCGCGGAAGATGAAACAAGCCCCAATCAGCGAGAGCTTGGAGAGTTCAGAGAGCACAGCAGAGGATGCTGCCCGCTAATCAAAAAAATCAATTTCTTTCTGATCTGCTTCTTGCTGCTCCTTCGCTTCCTCGATTTCCTCAAGCTTACTTACCCTCATCGAGCGCAAACTAAATGAACCTCCTTCAATAGCCGTTCCAGCAAGAGAAAATGAGTAGGCAAGACCATCATACTCAGCGCTTGCTCGATAGTCTGGCGCTCCGATGTTCCCCTCCAAAAGTTCCTCAAGTTCAGGGAAATCCATTTCCTCAGAGATACCCGGCCCAACTTCAATTTCGGGAGTGCGCACACCAGCTTTGCGAATCGTACTCCCAAGTTGCCAATCTAGCACATTATCTCCAACCCAAACTTCCTCAATCTCTTCCTCGTTCACCAGAATTGCGAGTTTTTTATTGAGAATGTAGAGAACGGAGTCAGCATCCACGAGAATCACTCCCAACATTTCAGGATAGGCTTCCCGAACCTCCTTTTTGCCTGCATCCCAGCCAGTTTTGAGAACTTTGTCTTTGGTGATAGAGGCTTCCTGCGCAGACAAGCTGCCTAAGAGGGCAAAACAGAGGATGAGAAAACGCATGGTGAGGGCTGTTTAGAAACAAAAGATAAACTTAACCAGCAGTGGACGCAAGCAAGTTCACAATCGCGCCGCTTGGCAAATTTGCGCGAAGCTCTCCGCCTTCAGGGAAGCCCCTCCCACCAACGCGCTTTCGATGTCTAGCTAACTCAAGAGGCAATCCTCAAGCAGCTCATTACTCCGCATTCTCAGGTTTCGATTGACTATTTTTCTCTTCTTGCTTTCTCCCAATCACAAACACAGTAACAAGGCCTACCACAGTAACTCCAAAGATCGTTCCTGAAACGGCATCATGGTCAGTCAAAAAGGCAACACTCCCCACAATGATGAGTAAAACGGCTAAACCAGCGGCAAAAATTTGACCTCGCCTGTTGGAAGCAATCTGCTCGCTGACGATACTTGCTTCTAAGCTGCGGCGGTGATTTGCTTGCGTTTCTGCCATCACCATAATTCGTTCAGCTCCATTTGGGATGATTGCA
The DNA here is from genome assembly GCA_028566655.1 of Metis holothuriae. Taxonomy (NCBI): domain Eukaryota; kingdom Metazoa; phylum Arthropoda; class Copepoda; order Harpacticoida; family Metidae; genus Metis; species Metis holothuriae. Next base: position 7,526 of record JAOXNJ010012458.1, read on the forward strand.
TCGTACTGCTTGATTGTTTCAGGATCAGGTATGGGAGCAGAAGAATGGCGGATTTCTCTGCGGGTCTGTACAGAAATCAAAGCCGAGAGAATTTCTGGCCTCTCCTTAACTTCATCAGGCAATTGATCAATCAGAGTCTCCAAAGAATCAGAATCTTTTAGTTCACGATTCGATTCATCTTGAGTTGACTCTGGCTCAGCGGACATGATCTAATTCAAGTGCTTTTTCCCTGATTTTTGATAAAGTGCTCTCAAGGTCTTGCCCAACAACAGACCAATCAGATTGGAGCGCATGGGCATCTTTCTCCCAATCACTTGAAGAGCTTGATGGGATATTTTTGGCTGACAAGGAGCCTGAAACAGCAAAAATACTCGCAGCTCCTGTCAAAAAAGAAAACGAAGTAAAAGGGGAACTTCTCATGACTTGAAGGAATTCAGGGTATCTCTAAGAATCTAGCTTGAGGTTTCAACGCAGCAATTTTTTTCTCTGATGAGGCAATGACTTTTTCGCCCATCCTTGTGATACCGAGGATTGTCAAAACGAAATCAGAGGAAAAAAGGACAAGTTGAAGCCCAAGGGAGGTTCTTAGAGGTGCCCTTCAGACTAAGTTAAAGCCGATTTGGGTAAATAGTCAAGTATTCACCTATCTCATCAAGAATTACCTGCCAAGAGAGCAAAGAATAACCTCTGGCAAGTAAAAACCCACTCACCCCCGCGCCGCTTGGCATATTTGCGCGAAACTCTCCGCCTTCAGAGAAGCTCCTCCCACCAACGCGCCGTCAATGTCGGGCTGGCTCAAGAGTTCCTGAGCATTGGCGGGTTTGACTGAGCCTCCATACTGAATGCGAATCGCCGCTGCGGCCTCATCTCCCAACACCTCAGCCAACACACTGCGCACAAAGGCATGTGCCTCTTGCGCTTGCTCAGGGCTGGCGGTGCGGCCTGTGCCAATTGCCCAGACAGGCTCGTAGGCAATCACCAACTGGCTGACTTGCTCGGCACTTACCCCAGCCAAACCTTGGCGCAACTGCTTACCCAACACGGCTTCTAATTGCCCCGCATCTCGCTCTTCCAAGCTCTCGCCAATGCAGAGAATCACCTGCAAACCCGTCTCCAAAACAGCGTGAACCTTGCCGTTAATCGTGGCATCGTCTTCGCCAAAGAGGCTGCGGCGCTCACTGTGGCCCAAAATCACGCTTTGCACGCCCACGGCCTGCAACATACTCAGGGAAGTCTCCCCCGTAAAGGCCCCACTCTGCGCCGCATTCACATTCTGCGCGGCAAGTTTCACGGACTGGCCGGCAAAGGCCTGTTGCGCCTCGGCCAAGCAGACAAAAGAGGGTGCAATGAGCACTTCCACGCCTGTAGCTTCGCCAAGCTGAATGGCAAATTCGGCGGCAAATTCCCGCGTCTCGGCAGGGGTGAAGTTCATTTTCCAGTTGGCAGCAATGATGGGTGTACGCATGGTGAGAGTTTTCAGTTTGAAGTTGGCAGTTTTCAGTTAGATTGCGAGAAGTTCGTAACCTTAAAGATTGATTTTTTAATTGATTTCTTTTTTTGGTAAATTCGTAATTTTAGGCGATGCTAGCTTTATTTAGCTGATAAGGAAGCTACTCCTGGGAGCTCTTTTCCTTCCAGAAGCTTTAGTGAAGCCCCGCCGCCTGTGGAGCAGAAGCTTACCTGTTCACTCAAGCCAAATTTGTTCAGCGCCGTGACCGAATCTCCGCCGCCGATGATCGAAAGCGCCTCGGATTGAGCCACCGCTTCCGCCACCGCCTTCGTTCCTTGGGCAAAGCTCTCAATCTCAAACACTCCCATCGGCCCGTTCCAGAGAATCGTCTTGGCGCGACCAATGGCCTCCACAAATTCCGCAATCGCCTCAGGCCCAATATCAATCCCCTCCCATCCAGCCTCAATTTGCCCGCCCTCGCTCCAGAGGCCACTCGCCTTAGTCTGCGCAGTCGCTGAAAACTCATCGCACGCCAGACTATCCACCGGCAGGAAAATCTTCGTATCCAGCTCCTCGGCGCGGCGCAGCAGCTCAAGTGCCAACTCCAGCCGATCCTCCTCCACCAGTGAATCCCCCACCTGATAACCCAGCGCCTTCAAGAAGGTGTAGGCCATCGCCCCACCAATGATCACCTCATCCGCCTTGGGCAGAAGCGCATCAATCACCTGAATTTTGTCACTCACCTTTTTGCCGCCCAAAATCACCAAAAACGGCCGCTCGGGCTCTTGCAGCTCGTCAATCAAGTACTGCAACTCTCGCTGCATAAGCAAACCCGCCGCCGCCTTCTTCACCTGCTCAGTCACACCCGCAGTCGAAGCATGAGCACGATGAGCAGCGCCAAAGGCATCATTCACATACAGCTCCCCCAAACTCGCCAGTTGAGCCGCAAACGCGGGATCATTGGCCTCCTCCTCCGCGTGAAAACGCAAATTCTCCAAGAGCAAAAGCTCCCCATCTTGCAGCGCCTCCGCGTGCGCCTTGGCCTCATCGCCCACGCAATCATCGACAAAATCCACGGTCGTGTCCAGCAACTCACCCAGCCGAGTGGCCACGGGCTTGAGGGACTCAGCCTTAACCACCTTGCCCTTCGGACGCCCCAAGTGACTCATCAAAATCACCCGCGCCCCACGCTCGCGCAGCAACTCAATAGTCGGCAGTGCGGCGCGAATACGCGTATCATCGCTAATTTCCACCTTCCCGCCCTCGCCACTTTCGCGCCTCAAGGGGACATTAAAATCCACCCGCACCAACACGCGCTTGCCCCGCACCTCCAAATCTTCAACAGTCAAAAAAGAATCCATAAAGTCTCTCCGCATAAGTAACCCGTTGCCCTTTGGGCGCAAGTAGGAAGTCAACTTTGTTGCAAGGGAGCTCATCACACCCCATTTCCCCACTTGCTTCCAAAGCCTTTTGAGCCCATCGTTGCCTATGTCTAACAATCAAACCCAAAAACTCGCCCAAGGAACCCGTTCTTTCATCGAAGAATTCAAAGAATTTGCCCTCAAGGGAAACATCATTGATCTCGCCGTGGCCGTAGTTATCGGCGCCGCCTTCAAAACGGTGATCGACGCCCTCGTAGCACACTTCATCAATCCACTCATCGCACTCGCCATCCCGAATGTCGAAAACCTCAACGACTGGACGCTAGGCGGCTTTGGTGTGGGTGCTCTCATCGCTGCTTTAATCAACTTCTTTGCCGTGGCACTCGTGCTCTTTATCGTGATCAAAAAATTCATCGGCGCAATCAGTAACCTGCGCCAAGAAGAAGTAGAAACCGAGGAAGAAACAGCAGCAGAGCCCAGCCAAGAAGAAAAACTGCTCACCGAAATCCGCGATCTGCTCAAAAAATAAGCAAGCCCTACCTCCCAAAATCGCTGGAGAACCTCGCTGCTTTTTTCAGTAAAGGGCACCTCTAAGAACCTCCCATGGGCTTCAACTTGCCCTTTTTTCCTCTGGCCTCGTTGATGACAATCCTCGGCATCATCAGGATGGCGAGAATTGTCATTGCCTCACCAGAGAAAAAAATTGCTGCGTTGAAACCTCAAGCTAGGTTCTTAGAGATGCCCTAAACTTCGCAAAAAAATACCAGCAATTAACAACCAGAAAAAGCAAAAGCTCATGAAACTCCCCCACCCTCTCCTCTTCACTCTACTGCTCCCCGTACTCGGCCTCATCTCCTGCGCGGACAAGAAGCCCCTGCTCGTCAACCCACCTCGTCCGGCCATTTCCCCCGCACAAGTGCGAGTCTACGCTGAGGAACCCAAAGGCAAGTACGAGACCATCGCCCTTCTCCAAGAAAGCCACGGCGGCCGCGACCGCAGCGAAAAACTCCTCAACGAATTTCGTGAGCAAGCTGCCTCTGTGGGTGCCAACGGCGTGTTGCTCGATGGCGTCAACAACCAAGGCTGGCGTGCCCGCCCCTCAGGCTACGCCTCCAGTGTGGTCAGCAACCGAGGCAGTGGCTTTGGGCTGGGTCTCGGGCTATCCGTGAAAACCCCGCGCATCTATGGCGACGCGAGAGCCATTTATGTGGACTAGTTTACATCACTCATAAACTCAGGACGAAAGTCATGAAGGCTCCAACCGCACTCTTTCTGGTCTTGACTTTGGCATGCTCTTTTTGCGAAATTTCCTGCTTAAATCAGAAAGGTACAGCAGCACAAACCGATCACCAAATTCAGCTCCAAGGGATTGATGCTCAGCCACCTAAAACTTACCAGCAGCCAATCCCAGATAGTTTTTCTGCTTCTCTGGGAGGATTTTTAGGCAGCTCTCAACGAATTAAACTTCTCAATAATGGCAATCTTCTTTACTCCCACAATCCAAATACATTCACCTCAGCACCGGGAACCAAAACTCAGGAAGCAGTCGTCACTAAAGCTCAGTGGCAGGAATTTCGACAAACATTGGATGCAATTCCAGTCTGGGAATGGGAAGAAGAGTACATGAATCATGAAATTCTCGATGGAACTCAGTGGCATTTTCATATCCAATACGAAACTCAGTCTATTACAAGTAGAGGAAGTAATTCCTTTCCACCCAATGGCCAATACGCCCGCCTTCAAGCAGCAATCAAAAAACTTCTCGGTGGAGAACTTGAGTTTGACTAACACCTCTTGCCAAATTCTCACGAGGACTTAATCCATGCTCCCTATCCTGATTCTTGCTACCCTAGTCCATCTCGCCCTTCTGCTCTTCACCAAGCCAATCGCCAAGGGATTCATGTTCCTCCACAATCACCTCCCTTTGCCAACCTGGCCTCGTTTTCTACGAGTTTATTATGAGCAATCGTGGCCTCCCTTCAAAGTAAAAGACCTCAAGATTATTGAACAAACCTTACGCCTCATTGCTTGGATAAACTTACCCTGCTGCGCGGTTTTGTTCTACCTGCACTTTCGAGGTTTTATCTGAATTTCAACAGCAATCAATTGGGCAGTCAATCCTGAAAAGCAAGGGGATTAGGGCGATTTACTTATTCGCGAAGGTAGCGCGGGCTGTCCCCAGTCGGCATGGATGGGCTAGTTGCTGGCTTTGATAATGTCTTGTGCAATTAAAGAATAAGCGTCTTCAATTTTTTTATGCTGCTTAGAGGAAAGAACTTTTTGGACGATCAAAAACGGAGAAGCTTGAATACTGAATTCAGAATGAAGCAAGAAATAAGAATCAAAATCTGATGTGTTTTGGCGCTCATGCCATGTCATGTTGAAGTCTTCAGCCAAGATGGAGCCAAAATAAGCACCAAAACTCCAAATCATATCCTCCATTGAAGTGTCATCTGGGTTCTTCTTCCAGAGGAAAATTGCTTTGTCACAATTTTGGATGCTTCCATCAATTGGTGGATTTTGCGAGCTTGAGAGCAAAAGAGTGATTTTCAACCTTGCACCGATTCTCAATTTCTCTATGCCTGAGAGAAACTTTTTGTCGCATATGCTCCCTTTAATTGATGTTTCGCAAAGGAAGAGAATGGTCTGTTTATCTTTTCCACGAAGTACGCGTTTTTGCAGAGGCATAAACAACCATGGGGATTGGGTAGAAGCAAACGCTTTTTGTTTTTTCACCTCTTCAAGGCTTCTAACCACGGCGACTGGGGACAGTCGGCGCTACCTTGGTTTGCCGCTTCGCGGCTTGGATTTGATGGCCAAGCTGGAGCTTGGCGTTCCCGGGATTTATTTTCACCCCTTCGTGTTCTTCGTTTCCTTCGTGGTGAAGAAACCAAAAACCGCGAAGTTGCTTAGTACTGCCTACGACGGCGTTTGACTTGCAACTTGGCCAAGCTCTTGGCGAGACTGGCTCTTACTGTGGCCAGTTCTTCTGGACCTAAGTCTTTGGCCTCATCGAGCGCTTTTTGAGCGCGGGCGATGGCTTCTTCCTCGGAGTTTTCGTCAATTTCAGCCTCGGCAGCGGCGATGTCGGTGACAACAGTAACGCTGGTTTGGTTGATTTCGACAAAACCTTCGCCAACCATCAGATGTTCGTAGTCCTCCCCTTTGGCGCGGTAACTTAACTCACCCGGCTCCAGTGTGGTGACCATGGCGGCGTGCATGGTCAAGGCTTCCATCTGCCCTTTGGTGCCGGGCAGTTTCACGCTTTCGGTTTCTCCTGAAAAGTATTCTTTCTCAGGAGTGACGATGGTGAGGTGGAGTGACATGAAGCTAGGGAAAAAGGTAAAGTGTGAGAAGAAATGACTCGAAGTCTCAAGTCAGATGGAGCCGAATGGGGCGGCGATTACTCGGAATCGCGGCTTACGCTATCAATGCTGGCGCGCATGTAGAAGTTGCCCTCTGGGACA
>JAOXNJ010012902.1:0-13816 GCA_028566655.1 Metis holothuriae
ATGAACAAAGATGCGAAAATTTTCGTCACTGGTCATCGTGGCATGGTGGGTAGTGCTTTGGTGCGTCGCCTGGAAGCGGGTGGTTACACCAATATTCTTACCCGTTCACGGCAGGAACTGGATTTGCTGAATCAGGCTGCAGTGCAGCAGTTTCTTCAGGATGAGCAGCCGGATTATATTTTTATTGCCGCAGCGAAGGTCGGCGGTATCCAGGCCAATAATACTTATCGGGCAGATTTTATTTATCAGAATCTGATGATTGAGGCGAATCTGATTCATGGGGCGCATTTGGCTGATGTTCAGCGTTTAATGTTTTTGGGCAGCAGCTGCATTTATCCGCGTGATTGTCCGCAGCCGATTAAGGAAGAGTATTTGTTGACGGGTGCGTTGGAACCGACTAATGAGCCGTATGCGATTGCGAAGATTGCTGGCATAAAGCTTTGTGAATCTTATAACCGACAATATGGAACAGATTATCGATCAGTCATGCCGACTAACCTGTATGGTGAAAATGACAACTTTCATCCAGAAAACAGTCATGTCATTCCAGCGATGATGTGGCGCTTTCATGAAGCAACACAAAACCAGGCAGACGAAGTCGTGGTTTGGGGAACGGGCAATCCAAAACGGGAATTTCTAAATGTTGAAGATATGGCAGCGGCTTGCTTGCATGTGATGCAGCTGAATAAAGAAAAATACATAGCCTATACAAAACCCATTTTGTCGCATATCAATGTTGGCACAGGAGTGGACTGTTCCATCAGAGACTTAGCGGAAACAATGGCCAGAGTTGTTGGTTTTAAGGGAAAAATTGTATTTGATAGCTCAAAGCCCGAGGGCACACCTCGCAAGATCATGGATGTTTCGCGACTGGAGTCCTTGGGATGGAAGGCGCAAATAAGCCTGGAAGAAGGGTTAAAAACTACCTATCAGTGGTTTCTTGAGAATGAAAACACTATCAGATGCTGAGTGTTCATAACTCAGGTAAAATAGTAACTATATATTGCTGGGTGGTTCAGGGGCATATCTTTGGTCAACTTCCCGTAAAAATCATTCTGAACATCACCAACACTTCTTTAAATACTGCTGAAGTTTCTAAAGTTGTACACTATTAAAATTCACTCACATAACGCTTCGCTTGATTCTGAACAGTCGCCAATTTTTTATGCATAAAATAAATGCATTCATTCCTAGATTGTCTGGCAATAACTCGCCTATTGCTAAGAGAATAGCTAGTGGTGCTTTTTGGTCTCTTGTGGGCGAGGTTGCCGTGCGTGGTCTCTCTTTTGCAAGTGCAGTAATAATTGCTCGTTGGTTGGGGGCAGAGGATTTCGGTGCATTTGCCTTGATTCAAGCAACGCTGGCAACTTTAACAATTTTTGCTCTTTTTGGTATGGGGCAAACATCAGCGCGTTTTATTGCTGCTTTTCGTGATAAAGAGTCGCAGCGTGTGGAAGCTGTTGCAAGTTTGGTTCTGCGATTTTCTTTTGTGACAGGGATAATTATGATGACCGGGGCTTTCTTTTTTGCACCGATTATCGCTGAGTCAGTAATGAATGCTCCACGCCTTGAACTGCCTTTAAAAATTGTTTCTCCAATCGTTTTGTTCTATGCAATTACTGGGGCTCTGACGGGGGTCATTCAAGGGTTTGAATGCTTTCGTCACTTGGCGCGAGTAAACTGGTTTTTTGCAATCATCAGTTTCGTGTCTGTTGTAGTTGGAGCACTTCTGTGGGAAATTGAAGGTGCCTTATTAGGTCTTGCAGTAAGCGAAGGTATTCGCACTATACTAATTTTAAACCTGTCACGTACTATCATGCTCAGACATGGCTTTAGCCTGTTTGCTCAAAACGGCATGTCAGAAAAAAACATACTCTGGCAGTTTAGTCTGCCATTACTAATGGCGTCATTGATGTCGACTCCTGTACTGTGGTGGTGTCAAACACTAATTGCTCAGCAATCTGAAGGGCTTGTTCAGGTTGGAATTTATAATGCAGGTCAAAAGTGGATGGCGCTGGTAAATATGGTACCAATGGCTGCTTCTGCCGCTTTGATTCCGGTGCTTTCTAATCTTGGTGCAGGGAGCGGAACTGGGAAAGTAAAAAAAACCACCTTAGGTGTTGCTAAAATACAGTTTTTACTCACTGTCTTGCCTGCATCAGGAGTAGCTTATTTAGCCCCTTGGGCAGCCCAACTTTTTGGAGCTGACTTTACATCAGGATCTCCTGTGATTGTCGCTATGATGATTCTTGCTCCAATTTTTGTACTCAAACATCTCTATTGGCAAGCGTTAACTAGTGGTGGTCATGCTTGGGCTGCCTTTTGGTTGCAACTATTGTGGGCAATTATTGCAATTGTTTTGGCTTGGCTCTGGCAAGATAGTGGTGCTTTGGGGCTTACTAAATCCATGATAATTTCTTATGGAGTAACTCTACTAGTCAACATTTTCCTGATAGAAGGACTTTGGCAACGTGCCGATTGAAATAACCCAAGATTAAAGCCTTTCCTATCTTTGGTGGGGAGCTAGCAAATAATTTAGTATGACCGCATTTATAGTTCAGTAGTGCCTTTTCAAATAAGTTTATTCTATAAGTAGGAGATATAATTTTGAGTAACTTACTAGTGAAAATGTTTGGGTGGCGTGCAACCCTTATTCATGGAGATACCATGGTTGTAGACAGGTGGTATTTCTTGAAAGAACACATGCCGGTAGTTAAAGATACGAATGAGAAGGTTTTAGAGGTTGGGTGTGGGACTGGAGCATTTAGTTTAGGGTTGGCTACACGGGGATATCATGTCACAGGTATGAGTTGGGATAAAAAAAACCAATTTATCGCAGAAGAGAGAGCACGAATATCCAAGATCAAGAATGTTTCATTTCCCGTGTGCGATGCCCGTCATTTGAATAAAGAAAAGCAATATCAAGGGGCATTTGATGTGGTGGTTTGTTGTGAAGTGATAGAGCACATTCTTGACGACAGAAAATTAATGAAGGATCTGTATAGCTGCCTTAAGCCAGGGGGACGATTACTTTTAACAACTCCCAATCATTATTACCGCTCGTCATCGAACGATGCTGGCCCATGGCATCAAATAGAAGATGGCGGACATGTTAGGAGAGGCTATACAACGGCAATGCTTCGTGAGCTATGCAAGGATTCGGGATTTGAAGTAGAGAATTTATCTACCATAACTCAGGTTTTTTCCCATAACTCATCAAAAATATATTGGCGTATGTTCCGTATCTTGGATAAAAGAATTGCTTGGTTGATGACTCTACCGCTAAGAGGCGTTGTTTTTTTTGACAGATGGCTTGGGCGTATGGTCGGTGGGGTTTTTAACTGGCCTGGGTATAGTCTTTCACTTGTAGCTTATAAAAAACGTTTTGAATGATACTTCTCCATTTGACAAAACAAGCTACCCTCTGTGTAATTTATGTCTTGAGTGTTTTTCTGCCTAGGCACGTGTCATTATTTTTAAGCAAAATAATATCAAAGACATAATTGATTGGTAGCTCTTCCGTATTTATTTACTGATAGAAAACATTTTATCCTTCATATAATTGAAACCGCTTAACAAACTCTTTTCTTTACCAGATATTATGTCGGTATCTGTATTATTGTTAGACTTGTAGGCATATTGAATAAAGCTAAATAATGAACAAGTACAGCATAGCTATCGTAGGCGCAGGAATTTACGGATCTACAATCGGATTAGAGCTAGCCAGAAATGGATATGAAGTTACGATATTCGATCCTTTAGGTGTCATGCGTGCAGCTTCAACTATCAACCAATTTAGAGTTCACAGTGGATATCATTACCCAAGGAGCCCTGAAACGATTTTAGAAATCTTAGAAGCCAGAACTGGTTTTATGAGGGAGTATCGAAGAGCTATAGTTAATGACGTTGAAACTTTTTATGCAATTCCTCATGAAGGTACTCGGACTAAGCCAGATGATTATGAGGAAGTTCTGAGTAAATTTAACTTACCTCTACAAAAGGTGAGACCACGATGGATTGACTTTAATTACATAGACAAGTGTTATTTAGTCAATGAGCATATTTATGATCCAAATATACTAAGATCCTTGATTATTGAGAAAATGAAGGCAAGTAAAGTTAATTTTGTTAAAAGTAGCTTTAGTGATGAACAACAGCTCGACTATGATTTTGTTGTGTATGCAACATACGGAACCTCAGCGAGTCATATGCACCTATTTGAGAAGATAAAGCTACAGGTTGTAGAAAAAATTCAAATTAAACTTCCTGAGAAACTCTATAAAAAATCTCTCGTAGTAGTTGATGGCCCTTTTACTGGTTTTGATCCTTATGGTAACACTGAATATTCTCAGTTTGGTTCCGCTTTATATACAAATCACTGGGAGACATCCGATCCACACAGGTCTGCTCCATCTAAATTCTCTACGGTACTCAATCTTTCAGGGTTTAGAAAAGTCAACTTTAGTAATTTTCATAATATGCTTGACGAGGCAACAAAAGCAGTGCCTTTATGTGCAAAAGCAGAATATATTGGATCACGTTTTACATTAAGGCTAGTTGAGGATGAGCCAGCAAGTGACAGACGAGTGCTAAGGATTGGGCAACCCAATAATAAAGTTTTTCACGTATTTTCAGGGAAAGTTGTAAGTGCTGTGAAGGCTGCAAAAATTGTTGCTGGAAAAATTGGCCATGCCTAATTTACGCTATGCCGTAGTAGGACAAGGGCGCTGGGGCGTTCAAGTAGCGAATATTCTCCGTGAGAAATACAGTGTTCAATTAATTTACATTTCAAGAAGAAAAAAGGAGGAGAGCAAAGCAGATTACAGCAAAAGAGTCTGTGAGTGTTTTTTGGAGTATAAAAATAAAGTTGACGTAATATGGTTGGCAATTTTCCCGAGTGATCAAGAGGTTATAATCCAATGTGCCTTGGATACTAACTTTCATGTTGTAATTGAAAAACCTTGGATGTGCGAGCAAGAAAAAACAATTCAACTGATAAAGCGTGCCAAAATAAATAGCCTCCAGATAGGAGTGCATTTCCAATATTGTTATCTTAATATAATTAGAGAGATTAAGAGTTTTATTAATCCTCAAGATAATAAAGCAGTTTTTTCTGCTGAATTTTCAGTTTCTAGAAATAATCGTTTAGAGCTTCCAGCACTTAGCAACCTTGCTAGCCATCTTTTGGCAATTAAATGCTTACATTTTTCAAACATGGATATTGATTATATAAAATCCGAATATAGTAGCCATGACCGTAGAATATTTAATATTTTTTCAGGTGGTAATTATTATGTTGCTAATTTTTTGAGAAACAACGAACCCATTATACAACGTTATATATCTTCTTTCGAACAGTCGATTACTGCAGGCTCTATATTTCCAGTTAACCTAAAGTTAGCTTTGGATGTTAACAGAGAGTTAGATAAATTAACTTACGATCCTTTCCAAAAGATCTATCGACCATAAAAAAATGAATTTATTTTATGAAAAGCAATAAAAATGAGCTACACGTATTGATATTAACAAATGTACCAAGTCCAAGTACAAATGACTTTTTTGAAAATCTTGAAAATCAGGACAATCTTAGTATTAAAGTTCTTTATTGCTCGCGAACTACTAAAAAATGGAAAGAAGGGGTTAAACCAAAAAAAAATTATGAGAGTCATTTTTTATTAAACTTAAACCCTTTTTCAAAATATGCGACAGGTCAAATTAATCCTGGCAGTATTCGACATATTCTAGACTCAAAAGTAGATATTGTACAAATACACGGCTATAGTTATCCGACTGCTCTTATTGCACTATTATTAGTGAAGTTAATAAAAAAACCTTTTGTCTATTGGGGGGAAATGATAAATAGAACTAATACTAACAACCCCATTAAAAAAGCAATACAAAAGCTAGTTATCCAAGTGCTTAATGATTCAAAAGCAGCATTTATTGTTGGGAGTAAAGGAGCAAAGAGTTATATAAATTTAGGACTGAATCCAGCATTGATTTATAAAACCTCATATTCACCTGATCTAACAGAATTTTTAAGTATTTCTAAATTAAGGCCTGTTAATAAAGGAAAACAGATTACTATTGTCACGACTTCTCAGTTGATTCCTAGAAAGCGGGTAGATCTAACCATAAAAGCTTTTATCTCTTTATCTAAAGAGTTTAGAGAACTTAGCTTAACTATTATTGGCAGTGGGCCTTTGTTTAATAGACTTGATAATCTAATTCCAGTTTCTTTGAAAAATCGGGTAAGTTGGTTAGGTTATCTAGAAAGAAAGAAGCATCCCGCAATTTACAAAAACTGCGATATATTTGTTCTTTCTTCACGGGAAGATGGAGGGCCAGTTGTTTTGCCTGAGGCTATGGCAACAGGTTTACCTGTGATTACCACCACTGGAGTTGCAACTGCAACAGATATGATTCAAAATGGTGTTAATGGCTATATAGTCCCAAAAGACGACCTCTACAGTTTGGAAGAAAAAATTAAAATTCTAGTAAAAGATAAGTCTCTAAGGCTGAGAATGGGTGAAAAGTCCAAAGAAAATGCAATACACTGCAATGCTGAAAATGTCGCTGCTAACCATGTAAATGTCTTAAGCAATATATTAAGTGATAGCTCATTACTATAAGTTATCATTTTTTATAGAACATTTAATCCATATCGGTTCAATCTTTATAAGTAGAAATTGACTAAGAACAATAATAAAAAATTTTGCTTATCTGAATTTTTCCAATATGAGCATTCCTCAATTATAGAGCATTGTCTGTATTTATCTGAAATTTCAATTGAACACATTAATGTCACAACTATTTATTTAAAATGACCATGATTTAAAAGTTAAAGGAGAAACAGAATAGTATGAAACGAAAGATTATGATCCTAGGCGGCGATGGATTTTGTGGATGGCCGACTTGCTTGCACCTTTCAAATCTTGGTAATGAGATAATGATTGTGGATAATATGTCCAGAAGAAATATTGATATCGAGCTAGAAGTTCAATCATTGACGCCAATACGCCATATAGGAGAACGCATCAATATATGGAAAGAGATCACCGGAAAAGAGATTCAATTTCAAAACTTTACTGTTGGTGAAAACTACCATAGATTGTTAACTACAATAAAAGAATGGGTACCTGATGTAATAATTCACTTTGCAGAACAACGGGCTGCTCCTTATTCTATGAAATCGTCACGGCATAAACGTTATACTGTCAATAACAATTTGAATGCCACTCATGATTTATGTGCAGCTGTGGTTGAAAGTGAGCTTGACATTCATCTTGTTCATCTTGGCACAATGGGAGTTTATGGCTACGGTACAGCAGGCATGAAAATCCCTGAAGGATATTTGTCAATTAAAGTTGAGACCGAGGAAGGAGAATTATTAGATCAAGAAATTCTTTATCCCGTAAATCCCGGTTCTGTTTATCATTTAACAAAAACACAAGACCAGTTATTTTTCCACTATTACAATCGTAATGATCATGTAAAAATTACTGATTTGCACCAAGGAATTGTCTGGGGAACACAAACCTCAGAAACAATGATGGATGAAGGACTAGTGAATAGGTTCGATTATGACGGTGATTACGGCACTGTCTTAAATCGTTTTTTGATGCAAGCGGCAATAGGTTATCCTTTAACAGTGCATGGAACTGGAGGGCAAACTAGAGCCTTTATACATATTCAGGATACAGTTCGGTGTATTGAACTGGCTATCGAAAATCCACCAAGCTCTGGTGAGCGAGTCAAAATTTTAAACCAAATGACGGAAACTCATCGTGTCCGAGATCTCGCTAGGATGGTCGCAAAATTAACAGGTGCAAAAATTGAGAATATAGTAAATCCACGTAATGAAAATAGTGAAAACGAATTGCATGTAAAGAACGATAGCTTTTTAGGAATGGGGTTAAAGCCAATTACTCTAGAAACAGGGCTTTTAGATGAAATAACTGGAATTGCGAAGAAATTTTCTGCTCGCTGTGATCAGTCTAAAATCCCCTGTGTTTCAATGTGGAATGATGAACGCCGCAGCATGTCAAATATTAATACATGATTATTGCTAGTACCAGTACTTTATTTATTGTAGAGAGAAATACTATCGCGACCTTTTTATATAATTACTCGGCTATTTTAGATAATGACGAATAGACATAAAAAAATAGATGTGGCAATGATTGGAGCTCGCATGCATTATGCTGTACCCAGAATTTTACATGAGGCTGGCTTGCTTAATTATTTTTATACTGACAGCTATATTGGTAATAAGCCATGGATAAAATTTTTTCTCAAGCTTATACCAAACAAACTAACTCCAAGAATTGTACAGCGTTATTTATCCAGGGAAGATGTTGTAATTCCACCAAATAAGGTTATAAGTTTTGAGTTTCTAGGTATATGGTATGCTTGGTCGAGGTCTAGAGTAAAGTCTCATAAAGAAACACTCAGACTATATCGTAAGATGGAATATAAATTCAGTAAATCTGCTTTATCAAATGGTTTAGGTGCAGCTCCTGTCGTTTGGGTTTTTACTGGAGCATCAGTTCAAATTTTTAAAGCTGCAAAAAAAGAAAAGAAAGTATGTATATTGGAGCAATTTATTCTTCCTAGTGACCCTCAAAGACGACTAATTAATCAAGAGAAGGATTTATGGCCTGATTGGCAACCAAATTTACAAAATAACGAACTAGATGAGATCAAAAGCGAACAAGAAAGGATATCTTGGAAATTAGCAGACTATATTGTGGCTGGATCAGATTTCGTACGTGATGGATTGAAAGAGTGTGACGTTCCTGAAGAGAAAATTTTCGTAATTCCATATGGTGTAGATACAAAAAGATTTTCTCCTAAGTCCCGTTCGATTCTACGAAAGACTGACCCTATTAAAGTGCTATTTGTAGGAGAGGTCGGCTTACGCAAAGGAGTCCCATATTTGCTAGAAGCTTTGTTATTGTTAGGTAAGAATGTTGTTCAGGCTAAATTTGCTGGTGAAGTTGCAGTAAACAATGACATGTTAGAGCCTTATAGTCATGTTGTAGAATTTAAAGGGGTGGTGCCAAGGCAAAAAGTAAGAGAGCTTTATGAATGGGCTGATCTGTTTGTATTGCCTTCTATTGTTGAAGGATCAGCAACTGTAACATATGAGGCTTTACTGTCTGGGCTACCAGTTATAACAACTCAAAACGCAGGCTCTATTGTTGAAGATAATGTTAATGGATTTATCGTGCCAATAAGAGATATCTCTGCCATTAAGGATAAAGTATATTTCTATTATAAAAACAAGGACATCTTATTGAAACACCAAACTTCGTGCAATCAAAACACTTATCTTGCTAGTTATGACCGTTACAAAAAAGACATCGTTAAAATGATTGATGGAATTTAATTTTTTTATACGCAATTTTTATTAAATTACTCGAAGAGATCAATAAGCATGAGTAAGTCACAATATCTAATTCGAAGTATTTTTAAATATTATACTAGTAAAAAATCCATGAGTTGTAACAACTGTGGATCAAATAGCTCTCAGGAAATAGATAGGAAATACTTTTTTACTAGATTGCAACGGTGCAATAATTGCAAACTTCAATACAGAACACCTACTGATAATGAAGAGTTTAATAAGCGTTTTTATAACTTACATTATAAAGAAGGGAAAACTACTGAATACCCAACAGATAAAGAACTTATGAACCTACTTGCTTCAGGTTTTTCTGGCTCTGAGCAAAACTATTCACGATATATACAATTATTGCAAAGACATAGTCTAAAACCCGGATCAAAGATATTTGATTTCGGTTGCTCTTGGGGATACGGAAGCTATCAATTTTCTGAGTATGGTTATGATGTTAAGTCTTATGAGATAGGAGAAGATAGACGAAATTATGGCATAGATAAATTAAATATTGACCATATTAATGATCCTTATTTAATAGCAAAAGGACATCCTCTTTACAATACTTTTGATTGTTTCTTTTCTGCACATGTATTAGAGCATGTACCAGCACCTTCTAAAGTGATAGAGCTTGCATGGAATTGCTTGCGTCCGGGTGGTTTGTTTATAGCAATAACCCCAAATGGAAGCAGTGCCTACAGATCTAAATTTCCTAATGAATGGCATAAACTGTGGGGTGAAGTGCATCCTAATTTTCTGGATGAAGTTTTCTACGATAAACATTTTTCAAATTCAACGCGTTTATATGAATCACCTGTGGGTAGAGATGTATGGTCCGATTATGAACTAGGCTTTATTGCAGTTAAGGAGGTTGATGGTCATGGCTTTTAAAAAACGCATTTTGCGATAGACTGACGTAGTTCATTTTTAATTATCGATTTTCATAAGGGCATTAGCGTGAATGATGAAATTTACTATTTAAGTATACTTTTTGGTTTCAGTCATTTTATTGTTCTCGTTTTTTTTTGTCTTTTGATGATGAAAGCAAAGAGGTTCCATCTACTATCTCCTGGCGCATGGGTGTGGTTTGGTTTTTTTCTATATTTTTTTCTCAATCCACTTTCTACTTTCTTGTCTGGTGAAAATATAGAATGGTACAAAAGACACTTGTTGTTATCAGGGGGGAGTGATAGGTTAATATGGATTAATTTTGTAATACTGATTGGTGAGATTACTTTTTTTTTAGTGTATCTTCATAAGCGGAAAACTAATAGATTTAAGAGAATGCAAAATATTAGGTTACCAAAGATATATATCAATGTAATTTTACTCTTATTTTTAACATTAGGACTTTACTCTTTAATACAGTATAGGCTTACATCTACAAACGCTGTAGTTGAAAACGGAAGGTTTGCAGGACAGACTATTGGATGGATATTTGTTGCTCATAGTTTTATGTTTGTACCAATTGCTTATTATTCTCTTAGTAATTTTGTCTATACTCGTTTATTTGGTGGACTTCTTGGAGTCATGTATATTGTTTTGTCTCTTCCACACGACTACTCAAGATTTTCTATATTAGCAGTTGCAACAATACTTCTACTTTGCTTTACTAAAAATATCTCTATAACTGTAAACAAGAGGAGCTTATTGAAAAAAATCAAAATATTCATACCGCTTTTTATGGTAGTAATTATTGCAGCGATATTACAATCTCGAGGTCATGTAAAATGGGAACTGGATAGTGCATTAGTTGAAACCATAATTGCTTTAATCTCTACGATACCAAGCAATCTGATATCTATTGCTGCAGCTCAAGATACTGCTATGTTAGGAACACTTTATCTTGAGAGCTATTATATTGATTCGATTCAGGGTTATGATTATGGCATACCAATTATAAATTATATTTTTTTTGGCTGGATACCTTCTTATTACTTTCCGGAAAAATACTTCTTAATTGATTGGCTAAACTCATTTAGAGCATCTAACATAGATATTGAGACATCTCTAATAGGTGGGAAATCCACAATTATTGGCAGTTTATATTCCATGGGAAATATTTTTGCGGTAATTATAGGAATGACTATTTTGGCTTATTTATCTAAAGTACTTGAAAACCTATTAACTTATTCAAGTCATAGGCTATTTCATGCAGCGGTAATTTCAATTTTAAGCATTGTTTGGATAGTGGTCGGAAGTAACATAACATGGGCACTAATGAATGTTATGGTTATCACTCTTCCTTTTTTAGTAATATATACTTTTTCTAGATTTAAAATAAAATAGGACGTAGATATTCAGAGTACATTTAAAAAACCCACTTTCAACTATCTAAGTTATTATTGTAACTTTTAGTCCAGAAATTATGTCAAATAAAATAATCGGCAATGGAATGATTGCAAAAAAATTCAAAAATATTGAATTTCATGACAAAGTTTTAATATTTGCCTCAGGTGTCTCTGACTCTCAAGCAAAAAAAAGAGAAGCATTTGAGCGTGAATCAATGTTACTGCATCAAACAATTTTAAATCACAGCAAACATACTATCGTATATTTTTCAACATGTAGCATTAATCAAATAAAACAAACCCCATATATAAAACATAAGCTATCTATGGAAAAAAAACTAGAAAATTATGCAGATAGTTATTATATATTCAGATTGCCTCAAGTTGTTGGTGAAACTCAAAACTCAACTTTAGTAAGTTTTTTTACTCAATCTATCATAGAGCGCAAAAAAATTAGCCTTCAACAATATGCTAAGCGCAATCTTTTAGATGTCGATGATCTAGTACGAATAACAAAACAATTAATTAGCAAAAAAGTCCCTAGAAATAACATTTATAATATTGCATCAGGACAAAATATATTTGCCATAGATATTTTTAATCAAATATCAGAAATACTCAACATCCCCGGACTGTTTGAGTGTATTCAAACCGGAGATAGTCACGATATTAATACTGATTATCTTTCTAAAATTATTGACAGTAATGATAAAATTTATTCTCAATATTATTGGAAAGACACCCTCACAAAGTACGTCCCTATTTTGTCCAAAAAGTTGTTAAATAATGAAGAGTAGCTCAAATTACAAAGTATTAATAAATTGCTCTAATCTACATGGCGGAGGGGGTGTTGCAGTTGCTACATCTTTCATAAATGCCATTAGTTGTAATAACTATCCTCAATTAAGTATCTCCTTACTCTTATCTCCTTCAGTAAAAAAAAACATTGAGTTACTTAATACAGATACTTCAAACTTTGATCAAATAACAGAAAAAGAATATCATGGAATTAGTGCAATATGGATGGGGATACATCAAAATTTTAAAGAATTCGACTTAGTGTTTACTGTGTTTGGTCCGGCTTATTCCGCATTCAATGGCTCCAAAAAAACTATTACTGGATTTGCTCAACCATCAATAATTTATCCATCAAACCCAATATATCTAAAGTTAACGATAACTGAAAAAATCAAACAAAGATTAAAGTATAAAGTCCAAGAGTTTTTCTTTTCATACAGTGATGAATTAATTGTTGAGCTTGATCATGTAAAAAACCAACTGAAAAAAAAATTTTTATTTAAAAGAAAAAAAATACATATTGTTAATAGTGCTGTTGACTCCATTTTTAAAAAACCTTTTAAATGGAAGAGCATTAACTTCAGAGAAGATAAAAAAATCAAACTTGGTATTATATCGAGAAACTACCCTCATAAAAATTTATCATGTTTGCCACAACTTAAGAAAACTTTAATTGATAGATTTGGTATACATGTGAGCTTTTATGTCACATTCAGCAACGATGAATGGAGCAATTGCGACAATCTATTTAGAAAAGAAGTAATTAATGTCGGGTCACTGACATTAAATCAATGCCCAACTTTCTATTCGCATATGGATGGAATAATATTTCCCAGTTTATTAGAATGTTTTTCAGCAGTACCAATTGAATCTATGATGATGAAAAAACCTCTCTTCGCATCAGACTTGCCGTTCATACAAGACTGTTGCTTTGATAATGCTAACTATTTCGACCCTCTTAATATCTTTAGTATGGCTGAAACAATAAATAAATACTATCACTTGCCACAAAGTATTCGCGACAAAAAGATAAATGATGCTTATCGCTTTGTACTGACCTATCCAGATGCCTTACAGAGAGCAAAATCATATATGAATATTATCAATTCATCTCTTGGGATTTCTCAAGCACAATAAAATAGCTTTCTAAAAACATGTAATCAAAAAAACCACTAATTGTAAGTAGCTAGACTCTAGGTTGTTCATTAAAACCTTATTGCTCTAATGTTTTTGTATTTGAGGTTGTCGTCACGGAACGTGTCAACCTGTTTTGCACCACCCACTCAGTAATTAAATTGCATTTCCCCTTGATCTGACCGGAGCTACC
>JAOXNJ010013235.1:0-13811 GCA_028566655.1 Metis holothuriae
TTCAGTTCAAAATATAACAGTAGAGCATCCAAAAAGTGTGCTGGAAAAGTCCTAGAAGTTATGAAACGAGGCCAGTTTGTATTGACTCGACTTTTGTTTGGGCGCTTTTTGAGGTTGCCGAGCTGGTCACTCCTCTCGAAACGCGAGTGGGTTCGTTGTTGCCCTCGTGTCAAGAACCATATTGCAGACGGGGCGATGGCCTCGTCCACGTCCTCGGACGCGCTGGCGTCGCTCACGTCGTCGGGGTCATTGCACGCGCTGACGTTGGGCGCCAGCTTCACGCAGGACGCGGCCAACGGCGGGCTGCACTCGGTGCGCTACGACTTCAAGCCGCTGTCCGTGGACAACAGGCGGCCCGGGGTCCTCAACGTGGACGAGGAGAACAACAGGGCCGTCAGCATCAGTCTGCCCAATGCCGACGGCCACTCCTCGACTAATTACAGGTCCCACATCAATCTTTACTGAATCAAAGTTGTAGAGCCGCTATTGTTGTATAAATCTTGTGTACTTGGTCATGTCTTAAAACGTGTCGTTTGGGTGATGCAGCGGCCACGCGAAGGAGAGCAACAAGAAGGAATGCGTCTTGCTGATCGACCCCGACACGGGCCAGATCACGTTGGAGCGGCTGAGCTCGCAGATCCTGGTGAAGAAGACGCGCGCCGAGCGCCACAGCAACTGCGAGGCCTTGGAGGAACCCATCAGCAACGTGAGCAACAACGCGGGCAACATCGTGAGCAGCAGTGGCCGAAGCACTTTGGCCCCCAACCGGAGCGCCAGTCGATCGAGACCGAGCACGCCTCAGAACATTCGCAGTAATGCCGACAGCAATCTGAACAGGCGCAAGGAACGACCCAGTAACAATAGACCCATGGTGAGCACCGCCGTGGAGTCGAGATTGGAGGACGACGACGAGCTGATGATGCCCAGCGCCTTCCACAACGGCAACAGCGAGGAGGCGACGAGCAAAAAGAGCAATTTGAAGGTGCAGAAGGATGGCCTGGATTTGTCTGACAGTAGTGACAGCAGCGACGACGACCAGGATCATCACAAGAGCAGAGACAACAACAACGTAGTGGTGAACAACAGCAATGACCTGGGCAATGGGGCTGCTGTCAACCTCGACCTCAATCACAGTGCCGAATCCAGCGATAGGTATAGTACCGTAATCCTTCATATTTTCCAATTTGTTATTTTTGACTTCTTTTATTGATGTGATCTCCTTTTTTAGCTTTTTTTTTGTTTTGACTCGTTCTTTTTGGATGTAGCGATATAGACGATCCGCCGGCGTTGCCGCCCGACTTCGACCCGTTCGCGGGCCACCCGTCGTCGATGCCGTCCATGCTGTCGCCGCCGCCCTCCGGCTCCAACTCGTGCTCGCCCGCCATGAACAACCTGGCCTCCATGGGCTCGGTCGGCAACAAGGGCAATAACGAGGTGAGTCAGCAGCGCATCCTCAACGACGACCTGCTGCTCTCAGAGGAGAGCGACGACGATCTTTGAGTCAGCCCTACGTTGAGGAACATTGTTGATTTCCGACGGCCGACTGAATTACTGACACTCTGCATTGATGAATTGAAAATCCATCAATCAGTGTGTGCCAGAACCAAGATCAGAATAGGCACTTTCGTTGTTGATTCGATGGATATTTTTCTACCTTCACTTGTCATGTTGTCTCTGAGTTATCAACATGTGAGTACTGAGCGAGGAAGTCATTAAGCAAGTGAGTCTTCTTCGTTCAATCAGCCACAATTCATTCGACAAGATGTTGTCTTCACTTGTCTTCAATCACAGGTGTCGGTCGTATCATTACAATGTACGTAAATGCAGTGACACCTGTAGCATGCCTTTTTAGTGCTATTGTTGCAGTAGGGATAACAACCGGCTTTTTAAAAAATGCATCTAGAGGCCTTTGCGCACCTGATAATGCATATGCATCTTTTTCCAATCATTCAAAAAATGCACTAAAATACATATACCTTACAAGTCTAATTCCTCTGGCTCAAATTTTAACAAAGGAAGGCAGCAAAAAGAGAGCTTATTTTAGGCCAAACACAACTTGTAACTTGACATTTTGGTTTTAAAAAATCAGTAAGAAAGGAACAATAACAAAACCAGGGGCTAAATAAATAACTTCAGGCAATGAATGATTTTACAACCAAAGGTGACTATTGAGTGCAGCTCCCACACATGAATGATCACAAAATTGGAGATTACTAAGAGAGATTGCTTTAATTATCTCATTGTTTGCAATGGAAGCCCAGAATGAGATGGACGGTTTCATCGGCCCCTGTTGTCATTGAGCAACTGTCTGCCACTGTTGATCTCTTCGTCGCTATCGTCGCTTGATGTAAATTCTCTGAATGTCCTCACAGCCCTCGAGTTCATCGACCTGAGGCCAATTTGCTCGCTGTTCCTCCCATAGAACTCGAGCTCGTCCTCGTCCTCCACCGAATCGTTATTGCTCACCAACTGAAAGCCATTGTACCGACGACGACGACGAATCATCCTACGGCAAGATAGACGAAAATTTACTATACATTTTACATACCAATTTACTATACATTTTAAGTAACTTTTTAAACCATTTCGGTTTCAATTCAAGTTACCCCTTGAGAGGTCTTCTTAATAGCAGACAAGAGATTATCAAAAGAGACACAAGTATGAGCAGAAGAAGTGGCAGCAGCCACGAGTGTGCCGCCAGAATTCCCTATTGGAAGCAAATCCATTGTTTAAAAGATCATTTAACAAATAAAACATTTTTATTTTATGAATTTTATTCATTAATGTACTTACCAATTGGCTCAATTGAAGTCTTATCTCACTGAACTGACCCTTTTTCACAGTGACATTCTGCATGACGCTCTCATAACCTTGCTTTACTATTTTCAAGCTGTACTTGCCCTCGTCCAAAATCTGATAGAAATGATTACTACCACTATTTAAATCGAGCTTCAGATCTTTGTGACTGAAATGCTGCAGGTGCACCTCGAAATCTCCTAAATTGCTCTCTATGTATACACCTTGAATATTGTAGAGCAGCTTTAATAGTGGCTGTTGATGATCGGAGAAGATCTGGGTCAACTCGGAAGCATTGGGGGAGGAGCAACAGCTCAGACCCACAGACAATGAGGCATGATTATTTAACGGCAGTGAGGCATTACTGGTTTCATGGAGGCATTTGGGCCAAGTGAAGTTCGGTGATAGTTGATGCTCGTAAAGACTGATTAACGATTTCTCGATGTTTCTGAAAAAATGAGTAATATGAAAATAGTGCCATTATTGTTTTATCAAGATCCTAATTGACATCAATATGGGATTTTTGGGCAGAACAATCAAGCACTGCTTACTCGAATTGTGAGCTTGAGGGCGACTTGGTCACTCCAACATGAGAACCGGAGAATAAGATTGTGAGCATGAAGCCATCTTTCTCCCATTGTTTCGAGGTGCTTTGCACTTGGGCACGAGACTCTTTGGACTCAGTCTGAGGAAAATGGTAATAACATACATTAATTTAAACAACATTAGTCAAACTACTGTTTTAATGAACTTATCTTACATTATCGCATTGACCCTCTTTCTCTTCTTTAATACCACTGTAAGGCATAAAGAAATGCAGATTGCTCCTCTTGAGAATGGAAGTAACAAGACTGTCGGCGATGGCCAACCTCTGCAAGATGTGCTCGGCCAAGTGCACCGAGTAAAAGTTGCTCACCAGCTCGCCCGACGACATCAACCCCACGTTGGCCAACGTGGAATTCTGCTTCGATTCTTTATCACTGCTTATTACGAACACTTCCTTGCCATTATCCTTATCACCTGAAACATTTTAGAAGATTCATTAGAGGCTCAACGTGCAAATTAAATTTGGATTTCGTTATTAAGAAGTTTCATTTTCTGTCTTACCGATGAAGTAAGAGTAGCTGTATGTAGGGAATTTCTGCTTGAGTTCACCGAACAATCTTTTCCTGAGATTCTGACTATTCTCGAATGGAAACAAATCCTTGTTCTTCTTGTACATGACCATGGTCAAGACGTTCTTCTCCTTCTCTAAGGCGGCCACATCGTCGTCCATGATGTCCAAGTTAGAGTGCACCGGGTCGAAGGAGGCCAAGGAGGCCACGACCTTCCACCGACCACTGGGCAGAAAGACCACGAATCTGCCATCCTGCCTCATCTGAACGATACTATTGAACGAAATTAACAGAATTGTATTATACAATTTAATAAGAAGTGATTTTTAAGAAAGTAAAATATTGCAATATTGAGTCTGTCTTATTTGTCCTTACTGAGCGTTTCCCTCCTCATCGATGAGCTTGACCTGAGCCCCCTGAACGGCCTTGCCGCCGTGATCGACCACTTTGCCCACCAGATTGTGCGTGGCCATCCTGGTCACGAAGCTCATCAAGGGCTTCAGGTTGCTCATCCACAAGTAGGGCAGTCGGTGGGCCGCGGGGAAGGCGCAGCAGCTGACGTGGGCGGCCACGGAGGAATCCAAGTGCATCTCGGCCACGATGGTGTTCAAGAAAGTCGTCGTTGACGAGTATTCACTTAGAGATGAGCTCTGTACAATTCCATTCTCATTACTTTTGCCTTCGCATTTGCCGTTCTTTAGTTCTGGATGGGCTTCGAGGAAGAATTGGGCCATGCTGAAGCTGTTCAAATTGTCTCTTCCCAAATTTTCTACATTCTCGTTGGAAGGTCGTCTCACCATCAAACCATCACTTTCAAGGCTCAACAGTGCATCTATACCAGAAGATTCTATAAACTGCTTTAGTGCTTTGCTCAAAGGATTTTTCTGTAGTCCGAAAGCGCCTCCTAACTGCTTCTCAAGCGAGTAATGACTTACACATTGACCCTCAGAGTCGGGGTTGAAGTTGGCCAGGTCCACCATGGGCAAGATATAAAGATTGATGTGGTCGAACAACTTGAGTATTCTCGGATTCCTCAGTACGTAACCCTTGGCCAAATGTCTTGCTAGACGTAGTAAGAGTTCTCTTCCTATTGGTTGGGAACCGTAAACGCTGCCTAAAAGGGCCAGATTGATTTTGGAAGACTCTGATGAAGATTCGGTTTTGAGCAAGAGAGCTGCAATCAAAGCAATGAAAATGCCTTTTATTAAGAAGAAATATGAAAAAGATTGACTTTAATAACCTGGAATGCGAGTGCTCCACTCGTTCTCGTTCATCTTGGTCTCGATGATCTCTCCGAACTCGTTCTCGAGGTTAGCCATGATCTCCGCCAACTCGTTGTTCCCCACGTACCTGTCCAAGAGATTCTGGCCCAGGTCAAAGTCGTGGCCGACAGACCAATCCATCAGCTGCTCATCCTTCACCAGGGTGAAATTGACCAATTTGGCTTCAAATTTTGACTCGGAATCAACACTAACGCTCTTACATTGTCTCTTATAGCCGACTTTAAAGGCACACAGTCTATGTTCGCCCTTGGCCAATAATCTGGAAAGAGTAGTAAAGAAATCTTTTATATATTTGGTTTATTGAAAAGTTTTATGGGTTTTAAGGTGTATTAAACAAGTTGTTCAACATACCTGAAGTATTCCCCGTTACGTAGAGAGTAAATTCTGTGGCTGATGGCGTCGGTATCGATGGCTACTTGGTCGAGGGCGTTGCTAGACTGGTCCCTGACAAAGCCCTTTACGCCGGAGTGCGTCTTCTGCAAGAAGCTCAACATGGCTTCCTTGTTGTCCGACCAGAAGGAGGGTAGACGCGTCGCATTCGGGTATTTCACGCAACTCAATTCCACAGTCACCTCAAAATCTATTTTTAATACACTTTTATTAGTTTTGTATCTTCAGAAGCTAAGTTTATCGTGATTGATTATTTTATCTAAAGAATGTTATATGTCCTAGTAGAGTACCATTGGTGTTTCTGTAGTTCCAGTCCTGCATGCCGCCAGTGACGGCGTACCACGCAGCCCCGTTCGTTACGCCTAGAGAATCAGAGAAGCATATTAGAAAATGTTCCTTTCTTAATTTGAAGCTACAATAAAGAGAAGTTCTAGTAACAAAATAGAAGATATGTCTTCAAATGTTGGAAAAGTGCATACGAACCGTCTTTGAAGTGATCGTCCTGCATGCAACCCTGGCCTTTTCTCATCCTGAGAAAAAATGAACCAAAAAACATTAAAGTCGCCATTAATAACACAATCAAAAATAATACTGAAACTGTATTATAAGGACATGGCATTACGTGGGATTCTTGAGTGAGTATGCCCTGGCAACTTCCTGGAAGAAATCGTCATCTGGCGATGGCGAAGGTCGACTGATTCCCTTGTGATTGCCGTCGAAGGGATAATTGACGAGCACAGAGCCCCCGTGCATATTGGCAGACATTACAAAGGGCATGGATAATGACCAATCCATCATGGCCTCCGTCTCAGGTTCCCTTTAGAAAAGCACTTTGCATTACAAAAAAATCCTTTTCTTGGTCATGATAATGAATTAATTAAAATACCTTTTCACATTGCCCACGTTATCTGGTCCGTAGATATCTGGGAAATTTCTGTTCAAATCGACGTTGTTAAAGTTCTCTCTTCCCCTTCTTTCGTCACCCATCACGGATTGTTCGAAGCCGTCAGGGTTCATTGAGGGCAAAATATGAAGTCGCATCGAATTCACCAATCGAGTTATTTGCTCGTTGCGTCCATAACCTGTAATATTATTAATATGTATTTGTATTTCTATACCTAAGAGTTAACATTAAATTTGGGGAGAGTCTGATTGTTTTTGCCTTCGAGTAAGTATTGGATGAAGAGGATCAGCATTTCGCGTCCAATTGCCTCGTTGCCGTGCATGTTGCCCACCAACTTTACCTCCGGCTCCAATTCCTCATGTTTACCTTGAAACAAGTTAATTGAACTGTTGAATCATTGCAATTTTTTCGAATTGAATTTTCTGATACTTGAATTTTTATTATAAACCGTTCACCTGGGTTGTCTGAGATCTCAATGACCCAGAGCTCCCTCTTCTGCACGCTCTTTCCAATGGAATAGACTCTGCTGATGTTTGGGTACTTTCTTTGGTAAAATTTGAGAAATGTCGTCAGATCCTCGTAGTCGTGGTACTTAAATTCTGGTGCTCTGAGAAAACCGTCTTCTCTCAATGTTAGGTTCCTCATATAATCCAAATTTGGAGAACCAATTACTTTGTCCTCTGTCCTAGAATATCTGTATAATATTTAATAAGTCTATAGAACTTATTAAGCCGAAAATAGTCTACATTAAGGAACAGTACACACAATATTTGATTGTAATCTTACTCTGCATTGGAATGTTCATCTCTCTTGACTCTCTTCAACTTGACGACCTGCATCTCCCTCAGTCCGTTCTCAGGCACTTTAATCTCTCGAATCTCGCTACTTCTATAACTGTAAGCGTGCACAACATATCTGAAGTTTTGCTCAGGCACCAATAAACGCCAAAATTCGCCTCTCTCTGTACTCGTGACATTGTGATCGATGCCCAAAACCTGTACCACAGCCTGATAAATGGGTTTGTTGGTGTCTTCGTCCAAAACTTGACCTTTAAAACCTATGTGAATGGACTCCATGTAACTGAGCATCGACTCCTTGTTCAGCCTCCACTCCTTCTCCAGGCTGGCCTTGGCCCTAGGGAACTTGCAGCAGCTCAGCTCCATCGTCACCTCGAAGCACTAGAACACAAAAAAATCGAAAAAAAAAATTGTTAAGAAATGGATCGAAAATGATTAAAATGCAGGGTTTTGGTCACGTTAGAGTGAAGGTAGTTGAAGTCCTCCATGCCGCCGGGCACGTCGTACCACTGGGCGCCGTTGGTAACGCCGTTGACGAAGTGGTCGCCCTCGCACACGCGGCCCGTGCGCATCACGCGATGGTTGCTCGCATACACATTCGCCAAGTACCGAAGCACCGCGTCGTCCGGGGCTAATCAATCAATCAAACATCATAAGACAATCAATGAAGATTTTATGATATTGAAGTGATGGTTTTTTTGATCAATCACCCTCGGAGTATTTGCCGGCGCCCCATCGGGGCGGGTTGGCCGAGCTGTCGAAGGGGTAGCTGGCGACGACGGAGCCGCCGTGCAGGTTGGCGGACAAGACGAAGGGGTTGCTGACGATCCACGTCATGGCGGCCAGCGTCTCGGGCTCCCTGTTGCTCACGAGGGACGCGTGGTCCTTCTTGTCGCGGAACTGGTCGGGGAAGTTGCGGTTCAGGTCCACGCCGTTCGCATTTACTCGGCCACGACCGCCGTCTCTATCGTCCGTCTGTTAAAAAAACTTTTTGTTAATCAAATGACGCGAAGTAAATTGAATGAAAAAGAGCGGTTCTTAAAAGAGATAATGCGATTATTTCAGGAAATTGATTCGTTTGAAGGCTGACATAGCAATGGCCTTCTTCGGCGACTTCGAATCCGTCGGGGTTGAGCGAGGGCATCAGCCAAATGTCGACGTCGTTTACGAGCGCAGTCACACGTTCATTACCGCCATATTGCTCGAGCAAATACTGAGCCATGATGACGATGAGAGCGCGACCCACGGCCTCGTTGCCGTGCATGTTGCCCACGTACTTGAACATCGGGCGACCTAATGAAATTAATAAAAATTGTAATTTTTCGACCACTTTATCTTTTT
The DNA here is from genome assembly GCA_028566655.1 of Metis holothuriae. Classification (NCBI taxonomy): domain Eukaryota; kingdom Metazoa; phylum Arthropoda; class Copepoda; order Harpacticoida; family Metidae; genus Metis; species Metis holothuriae. Next base: position 8,627 of record JAOXNJ010013235.1, read on the forward strand.
TATATGCAAAGTTTCTTTCAAAAGAGAAATTTAAGACCCTTTAAAAGAGGTTTTAGTTGCTTACCCAATTCCCTTTGTGCCCTAGTCACGTTGGCTGTTATGCGCAGTACATAGAGTTCTCTTTGCTTGACACTCTTGCCAATTGAATGTACTTGAGCCAAATTGGGATATTTCTGCTCCAATTCGTTAAAAAGACCTTGTAATTCATCGTAATTGTGATAGCGATCCAATATCAAGGCATTATTGAGCTTTATTATAATTAACAATATAATTGATGTTGATATAATGAAGTGCTTTAATTTTGCCATGATGCCAATTCCTCTAATTCAAAGGACCTCAGGTCAACTGAAGCCCTATTAGGCCTTAAAAACACTTGTGTATTTACTACACGCGGCTTTAAAACACGACTTTTGTTTAGTGAATGTACCGTACAGTAAAGAATCACAACAAACTTGTGTACTATACACATTGAGTGGTGACGTCGACAGGGAGCGAGGATTTCAAACAGGGCGATTCTTTGCTCTTCGCCTATTTAGTGAGTACAGAAGTGGAGGAGTCGCAATCCGTGGCCGCTATTTTGATAGATCCTGAGGCAACGGCTCGTGACTTCAGTCACTATTGGTTGTGATGGCGGAGAACAAGTACGGCGTGGACTACGGCAAGCGCGCGGCCAACTGCAAGAAGTGCAAGAAGAAGATAGAGAAGGGCGCCTTGCGTCTGGCCAAGATCACGGCCAACCCCTTTGCGGAGGACACGGACATGAAGCTCTACTTTCACCCCGAGTGCCTCTTCGAGACGTTCCTCAGGGCGCGCGCCACCACCAGGATCATCGAGAGCGCCGCCGACATCGACGGCTTTGGCGACATCCAGGAGGGCGACAAGAAGAGCCTCGTCGAGCTCATCGAGAAGAGCAACGCCAACAGGGACAGCAACAACAGCAAGGGCAGTCCCTCGAAGAAGACTCCAGTCAAAAAAGGCGCTAAAAACGATGGTGTTAGCAATCACAAAAATAAGAGGGCTTTGAATGACAGCAATAATGCTGCCAAATCTCCCGCCAAAAAAGCCAAAACCGACGAAAACGAGGCATCGTTCCAAATGGATTGCGAGGACAGAGATTGCGATGACGGTGCGAATCGCTTCAAGGAGTTCCGTCGTCTGGTGGTGGCCGTGGCCAGCGAATCGTCGTATTTGGCCAAGACGGAGATCATCAGACAAAAGTTGGATAAAGGAGAAGTCGATTTGGAGCTTTGGCTGAGATTGTTGCTGCCAGGCGTGGTGGACAAACGCGTCTACAATCTGCAGTCGCGACAACTGATCAAGCTTTTCGCCCGCATCTTCGCGGCCAAGGAGAAGCTGATGCAGCAGGACTTGGAGCAGGGAGACGTGGCTGCCACAATCGGCAAGTTTTTCGAGCAAAGTCAAGGTGTCACCAAGCCGCTCAAAAAGAGTAAAATCAGCATGAGACGCGTGGACAATTATCTGGCACAATTGACCAAAATCACCAGGGAGGAGGAGCAAATGGCTTTGCTTAAGACCCTCGCCTCCGAGTGCACTGCCAACGATCTAATCGTAGGGGTCCCTCATACTCTTTAATCAGAATTCTAATAATCTAGTTATTTTAGTTAATTCTTTTGAGTTTAGTTAATTAGTGAACTTTTTGTATGTCGCAGATGTCGATTCGTCTGATTGTGCACGATTTGCGAATGACGGCTGGCGCGAAGCACGTGTTGGACGGCGTGCACGCCGAAGCATATGACGCCTTCAATCAGACCCGCAACATATCCAAGATTGTTGACCAAATAAAGAGTCTGAGGGAGCAAGGCAATTCCAAGGGGCCACTAGAGGTGGGTGCCACGTTGATGCTTCCTCTGCAGCCCATGTTAGCTGCTCCCTGCAGAAGTGTGGACATGGCCTTCGAGAAGTGTCCCAAGGAAATGTGTGCAGAGATCAAGTACGACGGGGAGAGAGTGCAGGTGCACAAGAAGGGACACGAGTTCAAGTTCTTCTCAAGAAGCCTCAAACCCGTCATGCCTCACAAAGTAGAGCTTTACCTCTATATGCTGATACCTCATTATCTGTTTTCTTATTTTTTTGTTGTTGAATAGGTTTCGCCCTTCAAAGAGTTCATTCCTAAGGCCTTCCCTGATGGTTCAGACCTCATTCTGGATGCCGAGGTCTTGATGGTCGACTGCAACACAGGCCTGCCACTGCCCTTTGGAACACTTGGAATACACAAAGGGTCTGGATTCAAGGTGGAAACCCCATTGATATAAAATACATAATAGACACATTTTTAATTGTCTTCACTAATTTCCATCTTTTTCACCACTTTTTGATGGACTGGTTATTGTAGGACGCTGTCCCTTGTCTCTTCGTGTTTGATTGCATCTACTACAATGGCCGCAGTCTGATGCGCGAGCCGCTGAAGAAGCGCAAAGAGATGATGAAGTCGCACATGGTGGAGGTGGGCAACCACATCAAGTTCTCGGAGACCTACAGCATCACGGAGAAGACTCAGTTGGGGAACCTCATTAAGCGCGTGTTTCAGCAAGGATTGGAGGGTTTGGTTCTCAAGTGCTTTAATAGCGAATACAAGCCTGGCAAGCGTCATTGGTTGAAGGTGAAGAAGGACTACTTGAACGAGGGCAAGATGGCCGACAGCGCCGACCTGGTGGTTCTGGGCGCCTGGTACGGTACCGGCAACAAGGGCGGGCTCATGTCCGTCTTCCTTATGGGCACGTGCATGGACAAGGAGCGCAACCTGTGGGGCACCGTCACCAAGGTGCACACGGGACACGACGACAAGACGCTCAAGGCCTTGCAGAAGGAGTTGGGACCTCTCATGAACAAAATCAAGCAAAATCAAGGCCTTGTGCCCGACTGGTTGAGCTGCAAGAAAGCCATGGTTCCCGACTTCGTCGTGAAGAGCCCCCAAGACGCGCCTGTGTGGGAGATCACGGGCGCCGAGTTCACCAAGTCGGCCGACCTGCACACTGGCGCCGACGGCATCAGCATCAGATTCCCCAGAGTCACGCGCATCCGCAACGACAAATCTTGGGAGCAGGCCACGAGTGCCGACGAGTTGAGGGAGTTGTTCAGGGTGTCCAAGGAGAAGGCTGACTTCGACGTCGACTACAGCAACACCAGCGAAAGCACCAGCAAAACCACCCAAGAATCGAGCAACAGTCGGGATGAGGAAGATCTGACCAACACCAGCTACAGTCAGACCACAGATAACGATGATAAGGACGAAGTTGAAGAAGAGGAAGAAAGCGGTGGTTATAGCGACGACACTGATGTCGACGAGCCAACCTCTCCCATCAGTGAAATGTCGAATTTCAAAGACAGGAGCAAAAGTGATGCAGAATTGGATCAATTATGGGTGCGTCGTCGATACAACAAAACCAAGATTGTGGTTTCAAGTGGGATCACCATCGAAATGGTGGATTCGGATGATGTCAATGACAATGAGTGGCTTGTTGTGCCTCTAAATATGCTGAGTGGCGACAAGTTTGAGTTGGAGACGAACCACAAATTTCTTGAAGATAGATTCAAGACTTTTCAGAAGGAACTGAAAAAGGAAGCTTTTACCAAAAGACTTTATGTACCCAAGAATTTATCCACTAAGACATTTTTTCTCAATGTCAAAGGCATCAATTTCGGCCAACTCGAAGATGCAATGGAGTTCATCAGAGAAAGAGTAAATGAAAATGGGGGAAGACAAATAGTGATGCCTGTCCTGGCAAAAAACCTCAACTGGAATGCTGTAAGGACTCTAGTGAAAAATGTATTTTTGAACGAATTGTGGCATATCAGAGTCGCTTTTAATGCCGGAAGTCTTCTCAAGGGCAAAACAGCGTCAATTGAAAGCATATCTCCGAGGAAAAAGCCAAAATCTGACGAATCTCAAGAAGAGTGCGATGCGTCGTTGTCATCGACGCCAATTCAGAAGTTAAAAAAGAAAGGCAAGGATAAGACTAACAATACTTTTAAAAATGGAAAGAATGACATAGAAGACGATGATGAGAGCAAAACGAAATCAATCAAGGATGAAGAAATTGACGAGAACGACAATGAAGGCTTTGACCTGCCCAACATCTTCAATAACAAAGTCTTCTCTTTGACCAAAGTAAGGAAGGATCTAAATGCTTTGCACAGACTCATAATAGCTTATGGCGGCGACGTCTCGGAAAATAACAACAAAGATAACGTCGACTACTTTGTCGTGGATAAAATGTGCTCGGATATCAATGAAGTGAGTGTCGCCTGGATCAGAGCCTGCATTGAACAGCGTCAATTCTTGCCTAGAGACGAAGTCGATGCGATCAAAAAAAGAACTGAGGATAAAGGGGACAGTGCTGATAATAATTGTGATGAAAAACAAGCCGAATGGAATGGGACAAAGAACAAGAATAATACTGGATTTGAGATTGTGGAGCTCCAGGGCGATTTGTTCGCGAATTTGGACGATACGGCGAGTCTGGCTCATTGCATCAGCGCCGACTGCAAGATGAGCAAGGGCTTCGCCGAGTTGGTCCGCGACAAAATCGTGGGCACTCGCATGAGCGAGATCAAAAGCGGCAAGGTGGGCGACATCATCGCCTTCAAGATGGACAACGACTATTTTCTCTACAATCTAGTGACCAAGGAGAAGTACTTTGGCAAGCCCACCTACGATACTCTCAAATCCTCTCTTAAGGCCATGCTCCATCATGTGCTGGCAAATGACGTAAAGAAAATTCTTATGCCCAGAATAGGCTGCGGTCTAGATCGACTTGAGTGGCACAAGGTCAAGAAGATTATTGAGGAGACATTCAGGAAGACGAAAATCAGCATTCAAGTGTTTCATCTTTGAGCGCAGTCACTATTTTCCGTTTTGTTCAAGGCCATTCAAGAACTTTTTATAATTCGGCTTTTGGACTTACTTCGTTCTGTGTGTAGCTGCCCCAACTCACCACGACTTCCGCACGCCACATTTACTATTCTTCCTTCTCTCTTCTAATTTCCTAACTCCCCTCTATCTCGGGTACATTGTAAACGGAGCCCTAAGGCATCCAATGTGTCCGGCCCTCCCCAACTCATCTGGGAGGCAAATAAACATACATACTGTTGTCGTGGCCGACCATGGGTTCCGGGCGCATTTTCGGCGCTATTCCGCCCTACCTACGACTTCTTCTGGTCACCT
>JAOXNJ010013346.1:0-25796 GCA_028566655.1 Metis holothuriae
CTTGCATCACATTAATACCCCGTACCCTTGTGGTCGGGGATAGGGACGAACGAAATGTAATGGAGTGAGTTTTATTGAGTGATTTTTAGTAGCCATTCTTTTTCCATACATTTAACATAATACGCATTTCATATTTTACGAGCATAAGTGCATAATATATTTTTTCTTCAATTTTTTGATCGCTGCTTGCATCATAATCAAGCTCATCGAGCTTTTCATCAACTTTAGCTATAATCGTATTGACACGATTTTTTGCTTTTGTCACATCATAAGAAACATCATCAAGTAATTTTATCGAAAATGAATCTACCATATTATATATCTGTGATACCATTTTTTCTCAGAGCTCTGTTTTTGCTTCATTATACATGTCGATTTCATATTGTTCAAATCATGCAAATAGCTCTTGTTCGATTTCTTGATCCAGACATCTCCACTCCTCTGGAGTATCACACCACATCAATGTCGATGCTCATAATTCTCCATCATGAACAGTAATTGTATTACACCCATCTGTGGCTGTTTTACATGTATCTCCTTCAGCAGCAAGAAACTCTTCTGCAGAGCTGTAGGTTGTTTGATTCGCAATACTTATAAAAGGAGTACTCAACAAGATTATAGAGAGTGTACTAAATAAAAATTCTTTCATAATAGTGATGGTTAATAGATAAATCATAAAGAACCTTGATAACATAGATAACAATATATATTTCATAACAATATACAAATACAATATTGAAGTTCTCTAGTGTTTGTTTGGGTCTAGAAATATTGTATACTATGTATTTTCTTAACAAAAAACAACATCTCTTACCGGAGTAGGAGATGCTGTCTACACACGAAAAGCGTCAGCATGGGGAGTACTGAAACGCCTAAGATATACGCGGTTACGAAAACATATATATGTAATCCGTATCTATGCATCATCACAATGCGTCCACGATGTTCTTTTGTTTCATTTGTATCCCTGTACTCATCACTTTTCTTTGATGTTGGATTATACTTTGATAATCCTTGATTTTTGTTTTTTTTCTGACGAGTTAGTTATTTCTTTCTCGCATGGATAAGTATAGAGAAAAAATATTGTGTGTCAAAAAAATACTCTCCATGTGAGCAATGCTGATTCGTGACATAATGATGCTTCTTTAGAGTCTGATGAAGGTTTATTTGTTCACGTTTGAGGAAATCAGAGGAAAAGTAGTTTGACTGCAAAATCTTCTAATTTTTCATTTATCATCTGACATCATATCATTTTAACTCCCTAATTTTCCATAACTACTGTATCTCCTTGCATAGTAATAAATCCATCACGAGCGAGTCATAAGACAATTTTTTCAGTATCTTTCTGGGAAAAATGTTTTTGTATACGTGATATGGTGACTTCATGTCCTGCGACAAGTTGTTTCATGATTCGTCATCTAACTTCTCTGTCGGATCCTTTAAATGTTGATTGTTTGGAGAGAGGCTTGATGCCTGTAGATTTGGCAGTTGCAACGAGTGAACCATAGTCCATGAGAGCGTTGTGTCGGTCATTAGATCTTCATAGGGGAAGGTATTTCATCGCTATTGATTCAAGTTCTGCTCTTGATATATCTTGTTCTAATCACAGCTCCCAGATAAGTACTCTCCTGATGTTGGTATCGATGACAGGCACATCCATGTTGTATGCAAATGAACAGATAGCTGCTGAAGTATAGGGTCATATGCCAGGAAGTACTAACCACTCCTCTCTTGTCTTGGGAAAAATATCTTTAGCATCTTTTTTGTTTCTCAGTTCTATCTCTTGTGCACAGGCACGGAGTCTGAGTGCTCTACTATTGAATCATAGACCAGATCGTAAGCTGAGTAAGGTGGGTGTAGGTACTTTTGCTAAGCTTTGAATATCTGGTATCTGTTTTATAAAATTCAAAAATTTGGGTATGACACGGTCTACCTGTGTTTGTTGTAACATGGTCTCAGAAACAAGGACTCGATATGGATTGCCACAGTCTCTCCATGGGAGATCTCTTTTGTGGTCTTCATACCAGTCAAATATTTTGCTATGGAGTTGTGTCGGAGTGAGTTTCATAATCAAATCGTAAAATTTAGAAATTCTTTTGTATATAGTGATATATTTCATCTCGATCTGAGACTCTGGTAAGGAGTGATGAGTTGGGCGTATTTTGATTTCGTGGTCTATCATAGAGAAGTACTGGTATTCATACTTCTGTGACTGATTTTGCATAGTGTGTGAAGTCATCTATGTGTAGTTGTGCTCATATTTGTTTGCATACTTCTCACTTGGGCTGAGAAATCTCTGTGAGGTCATGTGTGAGATGTATATCTTGGAAAATATCTGGAAAATATGTTTGTATTCGTGTTTGTGTAATTTCTTTCATCCCATTATTTCTCCCTGTGACGACATGGAGGATATATCATATATCTTTTAGTTTTTGGATAGTATCTTGGCTATGATCTATGGGCTGCATAAGTCATTTCTGATGCGCTTCCTCGAAAAATTGAAGATAAAATTCATGTTCATCTAATCAATGCACATGCTCGAAACAGGTGTTGTCTTGGATATATGCATGATCTATTTGTGAGATTTTTATTTCTGTATCGTATCTGTCATTGTATCGATGGAGAAATGCATGCGCTGTATCACACAGGACATTATCGAGATCTATGGTGAGGATATTTTGCATGTGTTTTTTAATCTTGTAAAGCACTTTCTCGATCACGCTCAAACTGTCTTTTATATTCCCCTAGTATCTTCTTGTCACTGGTGATAATTCATATCTCTCTATTGTTATCAAGAGCATTTGTGGATAAGTTCATACTTCACATGAGGAGGAGTTGATCATCTATCATGATATTCTTCGCATGGAGATAATACTCATCATAGATACGTGCTCAGGTACCAAAAAACTCTAATCGTCACTCATCTTGATTATCTCCTACCATGATCTGAATATTTACTCAGTCTAGCTGTTTCTTTTTTAGCGTACTTACAATTCACTCGTCTTGGATATACTGAGCTTGGATTTTGATTGATTCTTCTGCTTGTCGGAGAGCATCTGTGATCTTGTCTCTACAGTCTACCGGACAGAATAGGAGCGAAGGATGGATATCAGTAATTTTGATATGTTCTCAGTTGCTATCTTTATCGAATAAGCTTTCTAGATTGCTAGTAATGTCAGCATTATATCAGATAAATCGATACTCTCTATTGCGCCAAAAGCTTGTATAACTTAGATTGGCCGTAGCGATGATAAATGTTGTCTCATCTAAGAGTATCGTCTTGGCATGGACGAAATTGGTTCATAATCAGAGCTCATCATCAGAGAGTACGTCTCCACTGAACTTATTGAGTGTGATATCGATTTTCTCGAAATCTTTATTAGCTCAGCCATAGACTTGATCTTCTAAGATAATGTCTATATCCACACCAAGCTGAGCGAGATTTTTGATAAGTTGCTGTATCTCTTTGGAGCTCATGATATACATTCGCATATTGAGTTCATATTTGGTCTCACTAAGGATGTCGATCAACTCCTCCTCTACTCCATATGGACTGATAAGCATGGTACCAGAGATATTGTGCGAGTTATCATATGCTCAGGTAGCGTATTGTGTGCTAGATGGTGCTCAGATATTGATAATAATAGCTCCTGTGACCAACATCCACAAAAATATCGCTATGATAGCAAGGATGCATATGAAAGGTACATATTTTTTGAGTGTATAAATCATAATGGTATAGTATGTATATATGCATCTATTACAATATATCTCTGCTATCAAAATTTGCCATACAGTATGATAATAGATATACTTAATATATTTATTTCAATAATTTCACATTTTACCATTTTCGCATCCTCTATGGAAACATTTCGACAAGAAGATCAGTGATATGAGAAAGAGAAAAAGAACTATATATGGCTGTGGGTAGCTATGTTTTTTGGCTTTATACTACTTGTGATAGCATTACGACGACTGGCGATGAAGCTCAATCGAAGACTCTATCGAATTAAATCTCATTTTTGGTGAACAATATGGTGGATCATCCTATGAATTATTTTGTTTCTCATATGAATACGTATCCTGATGTGGATGATAAATATGATGGGAAGAGTAAAGAATTGAGAATTGAGACATGAGAAAGAATCAGAAGAATAAAACTATATTGATAATTATTCATTTTTAACAATTAATTATTCATTGTCTTATGTTTGATATCCGACTCCTGCTCGCAGGTATCTGAATATTAATATTTGGTATGCATATATTTGAGCTATCTATCAAATATCTATGAGGTAGTAAGCTTAAAACTATTCTTCAGACACAAACAAGTACCTGACGAAAGTCTATTTTTACTTGATTTTGGACAACGAGTGTTTTACAAAGTAGTAGCCTTTTATCTTTGCTTGTTCTGGCGTTCGCAGGAGCTGGTATTTTGGCATTAAAAAATTCTATATGACTTATTTTTTGAGCGAATATATGATCACCTATGTTACCTTTGTTGACAGCATTTATATGATTTGGTGAGTTTAAAATATCTGCTTTTGCACTTCCTATCATCGCTATATGATGACTTGCATTTATATTCAATCTTGGGGAAAGACAGCAATATCGAGCGAAGTTATTGGTATGATTTTGACTCTTGTTTTTGTGATTAGATTTTATGAAAGAGAGTGTAGATGCTATCAAAAATACCTTTGATCTGACCCAATATGCAGATATGAGTTTGCGAGGTTTTTGATTATTATGAATTATTGTGACCTTTGTTATCCAATCAAGTGGAGCATTATGAATCATGACACTTGCCACACTAGATGCTTGAATTATTAGTTTTCCTGCATCTATTGCTATAGCTATGTGATCTAATATAGGAACAACATTTACTGCGATATTATGATCCTTGTGATGAAGTCGTATCAAAAGACAAATCGCTACATCTCATGTGCTTTTTAATATGCTTTCGTGAGTGATAGGAATTATCTTTTTTTGGCAGTATATTTGGATCACTAATGATGTATTATGATTCCATGACAATCCTATTATGGGGAATGCTATACTCAATGTAATTTTTAACGCATCTACAGCTATATTATTTGGTTTTTTCCTAGTTCCATTTACACGTCTCGTCAAAAAGATTGTCCCTATCAAGGAATGAGATAGTACACAGTTACATATCCTTTGAGCTAATATGAAGAAAAAAAGCTCTACTTTTGCCAATGCGAATCTCTATGCTCTGCATCAAGATAGCATGACCTTGATAGATCATGTGGTGTCGTACAATATGGGTATTTTTGGCTTGGAGAAAGATACACTAAAAACTATAAACAAACATACTGATATCAGCGCATATATTGCTTCACTCAAGTCTGATACACAGACGATATCTACCAAGAAATATAGCGATATCAAATATGTCAGTGACGTGATGCTGGAATATCTCTTGCCAGTTAAGGCAGAGAAATTAGCAAAGCGTGAGACCAAGCTCGCTGCTCAGATAGAGCACAGTATCTACGATGCAAGTAAATCTGCGAAATGACTTAAAAATGTCTTACATAATATAGTAGAACTCCGTAGTGCTGAGCATCCGTTTCTCCAACGTATCTATAATGAGATAGTGATATGATATGTACGTTTTTATCGTCAGGTTTTGCATATCCTTGATAAAGACTATGATGAGAAAAATTTAAAGAAATTACGTAAAGTCGTCAAGGCTTTGAAAAAGGATCATAAAAAATTTATCCGTGAACTCACGGATGATCTAAGCAAGAAGATTACCAAGACAGATCTCGCACTGATTGATCTACCTGCTCTGCTCAATATCGATCACTATATCTATCAGTCGAGTAAAAAACTTACGCAAGCTATCGAATATACCTACTTCGGTGATTTTCAAGATGAGAAGGGAGTGAGGTTAGAGGAGGAGTAGCAACACTTATTGAAAAAGAATTGATTTCTTTAAGGAACCTCTGCAAAATAGATTATGATCTATATCTTGAGATAGAACGTATATCTTACCAAGAGGTACAATTTTCTAGATACGGTTCCTTGAGGACACTCTTCATGCAGAAGAAATTCCAAATTCTTTGTTTTTCTTCTTTTTTCAGAGCTTCCTTATGACAGACTATATACGTCTATTATTTTTTTGTGAAGAAGTTTTGGATAGTGGTTCTATCGTGTACGCAGTCTTACTCTGTATGATTCAGGATGCTTTTCACAATGCTTTGATGATTTTATCTCTAGGGTTTAGTAAACTATCATGAAATTCTCGTCTCTTTTGAAAATCATCAAACGAAATGATTTCTCCTTCACCAAATGGATTTGATAAGATGACATATTTTTCAGAATATCATATGATATTTTGATAATGAAAACTGTATTGATCTTGTTTAGTTCTATCTGCTCTACGTGCTGGACTTAGTCTCAAAGGAACTAGTATTAAGATACTGATGGGGTACCCTTTTTCTATTTCTTGCTTGATTTGTGCAAAGGTGAGATCTTTTTGCTGTGTTGCGTGATATCCTATTTGATTAAGATTTTGATTGAGTGCTTTGTAGTAATTTTGTGGTGTGGTTCAGATTATATCTTTCCCATATAGCGTCTTTATATTACATTCTTTTCTTAGCTTATGGTAATCTACTTCTTGTCATTCATTGAGGAATGTACTTATTTGTTCGATATTTCTTGGTCAGCATTCTAGGGCTGTTTCTTGTTTGCCATGAGGGAAATTTGTTATTATTTTTTTTGCTATTCTTTCTTTTATAATTTCTATCCTTTTAGGAAAAGTATTATAAAATTCTGCTGTGGGTACTATATTTTCCATGTGTCTTTGATAAATATATATTCTTTTCTTTATAGAAAATGAAAAGTTATCATATACATAATGAATTATATGTGTATGTCAATTATTTATACTTTTCTTTCTTAATAAGAGAATTTTATTCAAACACTGCTCTATCACCTTTAAACTCTAGAAAGAGTTCGTCTAGCATCTGCTGTGTATTTCGATCTACTTGAAGTTCTTTATCGTATTTATCTTGATATCGCTTTTGTTGTTTTTGGAGAATGGTATCTAGATCATAATTTTGTCGTTCTTCTTCTCCATGGATGAGTGTCTCTGAGATTACCTCAGTCTGTTTGTCTCATGTACTTGTCGATCAGGAGCTATAACTTGTATTTTGTTGCTCATAGCCGAGGAGGCTTTCCATCATGTCTTGCAGATCTTGTGTTTGTGATCATTGCTGGCAAATATCGAATAAAATTTCCTCATGCTTATCAGAGAGAGTTCCATTTGTATCAAAGAGCGAAATAATATCTTGATAGAGTTCTACCAGTCATTGTATTCTTTTCTCCAGATCCGCTACTCCATTGACATAGATAGTTTTTTCTTTTATGATTTGTGTACATAGTGGACTCTCTGCACCACAGTTTCCTAACATGTCTGCTCCTGCGAGCTGTGCGATGGTAGTGATATTTTTGATATGTGAGTCAGTGAGTATATATCTCTCTTGTCTCGCCTGAGAAAGAAGTGCGGTCTGACATGCTTGAGCAATAGTATCGGTTGTTTGCCAGTCTGTTAATATTTGCTGATAGGATGGAGAGATGTCTTGCCATAGTGTAAATGTATCATAGAGTTGTTGTTTGTTTTTTTCTATCTTATTGAGTAAAGCGAGTACATATTGTATCATAATTTCCTGTTTGAGTTGTTTGGCTAGTTGGGTGTGGTAGCTTGTCTTGTCATAGAGTTTCGATCATGTGCTACTCAGTGTCTGTACGATCTTGAAATGTTTTTCTGCTTGGTCGATAGAGCTTGTGGATTGTAGGAGATCTTCATAAGAGATGTTTTCTTTTTGAGAGATGTTGTAGGCTTTGACTAAGCTGAGTGTTCCTAGGCGAAATCGATCTTGAGCTGTGCGTGGATTTTCTTGTGCTTGTGTATATGCGATATCGATATCTCCTTGTAAGATATGGAGATTGTTTTGTATGTCTTGGATATCTCACTGTATCTGTTGAGATCATGAAAATATCTGTAACTCATCTAAAGTTTCTTGCAAAAATACTGCTTGCATACTGTCATCAGCACGAAAAGATCAGCTCGTGATTTCTATCTGCTGTATGTCTTGATAGATTGTGCTGATACTTTGGAGTTGGTCTAACTTTTTTCTACTGGTCAGTAGTAGGTATCCTAGTATGAGCAAAAGTATAACTCATGCGAAAAGATAAGCAATCTGTGTATATGATGGACGAGTAGACATGAGTAGGCTTCATGATGAAATAAGTCGGTTATGTTCATCTTGTTTGTTGATGAGGTGGAAAGAATATTTTTTCTTATGTTCTTTTTAGCTTTTTATTTCTCGACTTCTCTTCATAGGTCTTGGATATGCTCTACGACAAAGTCTAAGTCTTGATGAGTGACATGAGGACTGACAAGGATCATACGGAAGAAATTAGGAAATCATTTGGTATGGGTGTATCAGGTCATCATCTCACCTTTGGCGAGCATAAGATCTTTTATCTTCGCTGTGAGGGGATGGATGATATCATGGTTATCCTTTATATAGGCAAGATTTATTTGGTGCTGTTTATCGTATTGATAATTTGTTGTAGGATATGGCAAGCTTAGTGAGCTAGGGATATATCGGAAGTTTATATTGGTACAGGTAGGTTCCATGTACATGTAGAGTTGTTTGCTTTGCTGTACTTGCTGCACAAGATAGGTAGTATTATCAAATGCTTGTTCTATATGTTGTGCAATGCCAGTATCACCACGAGCTTTTCGCATGAGTCGTAGTTTGAGGACGTCTACTCTTCTCCCACACTGAGTATATTTGTCTCCAGTATCACATCCTACACCATATCACTTATCATCATTGAAGAGGTACTGCATTTTGAGCACATTACAGGTAGCAGTTATGTCAGGTCTTTGTGTCATGAGTACATTGCATTGCATATTTGCTCACATTTGTTTATGTGGGTTCCGTGTATAAGAGTCTACTTGGTCGACGCCTTTGATCTTATACTTGAGCGTCTCACTAAACATAACACCTCCTCCTCGAATTGCATCGACATGCACCCATATATTGTGCTGTTTGGCTATGTTTACGATGTCTTGGAGATTGTCATATGCACCCAAGACTGTAGTTCATGCAGTGGCGTTTATCATACATATTTCTCCTCAACTGTCGTGAATTTCATGTATTTTTGTCTGAAGATCTTCAGTGTCCATTTGTCATTTGCTATTGCTTGCAACTTTGATTACAGCATTTTTGCCAAGTCACATGAGCATGGCAGATTTGGTGATGGAGTAATGTGCCTGATCTGAGGTAAGGACATAGAGTGGTGTATGCTGATAGAGTCATGTCTGATGTATCTCAGGATCATGAGCATATCTTGCTAGTTGCATGGCCATAAGATTTGCATTACTTCCACCTGGGAGCATCATACCATCATGTGGTCATGTCCATCAGAGCATCTCAGCGTGTTTTGCGAAGATGTATTCTTCCATAAGGGTAAAGAGTGGTCCCACTTCATAGGTATACATCGAGGTATTGAGTACTGCTGTGACCCACTCCCCTACGATCGAGTAGATGTCTGCTCCTGCATAGAGCTGATTAAAAAATCTTGGATGTTGTGTCGCCACGGATTTATCCAAGACGTCTTGGAGTGATTGAAAGATTTTATCATCATCTACTCATTTTTCACTGATTTGGAAATCAAATATATCCTTGAGTTTGTCTGGATGATAGAAATTGACGACTTTGCGTTCTCTAGCATGGACTTGGGAGAGGTAATCTTTGAGAAGATCGACTGTGCGATCTAAGAGTGTATGATAGTGTTGGATAGCTTGTGACATGGTAGAATAATTTAGGTGAATAAGAGTTTACGAGTTACGAGATTGATTTTAGACTTTTTATCTGTTTGACTACTCTCCTTCAAAATATGTCGTTTTCCATTTGGCAGGGCTATAGATATGTAGAGAGACTGCTCTTTGGTCTCAAGTGGTGCCTATAGCGTGATATCAGATGTCATCTGCGATATAAGCACTTTGTCATGCTGTCAGTGTTTTTTCTTTGTAGAGTTGAAATCCGTCTGTCGTCTTGTTGTATCTTCTCTCTGTCACTTCTCCATCGAGAAACTTCATGATACAGCCATTGGTAGCATGATCGTGTATTTTACTCATCTGCTGTGCTTCCCGACCTATGATATACATATCGAAAGTCGTAATACCATCTGCTATATCTACTGCATAGCGTGTATAGTGTTTATCACTAAAGGTGACTTTATTACGCCAATCATCTCCTGTGTAGAGGTCCAAAATATATTGGCAACGCTGGAGATTGATATTACCATAGACTTCTACTTGCCAAGTAATATGCTGGTTGATCTTTTCTATCAGCATATCTAAATTCGTAATAGATCATTCGATGCTAGGTTGATACTTTTGGGAAATTTTTAGTGTTTTGACATCTTGGATATGCTGTCTGAGAGATACGTTACTTTCTTTAGCAAGCTTTTCACGATTGATCTTGGAGATTTCATACATGATTTGTCGATGATGCATGATCTCTTTGAGTCATTTTCATAGTGAATAGTTTGGATCATAGATATGTGCTGGTTCAGATTGGACACCGTTGACTTCCAGGATATTGATTCATTCTCCTTCGTACAGTCCTTCTATGGAGTCTACTTTGACATCAAAACGCCCATAATAAAAACCATCTATCTGTTTTGCAATGGTATCAAATACATGGACAAGTTTGTCATTGATCAAATGACTAGCGTTCATAAATTTGGTACCTCTAGAATGACTCCCTATATGACTTAATTGAATAACTTTTGCTTTGGGTATGATAGACTCATAGATATCTCACTGTATCTCTGCAAAGAGATGACTATAACGCCCTCCTCTAGGGTCTTGTTCGACAAGTTCACGCATGGTATGGATACCATCTCAAGTCATGGTAAAGAATTCTTTCATCGTGATGCCTGATATATGTCCTGTCTCTTGATCTGGATAACGATAGTAGAAGATCCCCATCTCTATGGGCGCAGTAATAAATTCTTGGAGGACAAGATCTTCGGTCTTGTGTTGCGTAATATATATATGGAGTTGCTTTTCTGTCCTTGCAACAGTTACTTCGCTTCCTCTTTCACCGATGTCTGGCTTGACGATCACAGGATAATGTCACAAGTCTTGTACGTATTTTGCAATAGTCTGTGGAGATACATAGCTATCTTTGGGAAGGAAAAAGGTTTTGGGTTTGTATGTATCATCGATTTGTTCTAAAATATTCCATTTACTAAATTGCAAAAGTCCTACAGGAGGCATGCCAGGATTTGCATCGTATGGATAGAGAGCTTTTCTTGATTTGATAGCTTTCCGTAGATAGGAAACATATACTGGTGTATACAGTACTTGCCATGGTCGGTACTCTCGAGATCAGAAGATGCTTTTGCTTTTTTTGGTAGATGTACTTGTCATGATATATGTTCACTATATAAAAATTTCTAGACATCGATATGTATATGTTTACTATTGTTACACTTCTTTGCAATTATAATTTTTAATTTTGAGCAAATGATCTATAGGATATTAGTTGAATATATATGACTTTTTTTAGCTTCTATTTCGACGACAGCTATCCCATGGATGGTGCCTATTACCTATGCTTTGATTGGATGATTACTCATACAGGGAAATAATCCACATTATGTGCTACTTGTGAGTGTATGATGAGCTTTGGTCTGAACATGTGTCTTGCGATGGTGAGATAAACACATCAAGCACTTTTTTAGAAAAAAAAATAAAAAAGAAAAAAAAATAAGTAAAAAGAAGACAAAAAAATACACCGCAAAACTGAAACAACGAGTAGATTATCTGGATAAGAAATTACAGATTGTCGAAAGACAAGATCATTTATTTTTGTTCGTCTTGCTAACGACTATTTCTCCTTTTCCAGATCTATTGGCAGTGAGATATACACGCAAGAAGATGAGTATGTTTTTGTTCTTCACAGCAACATTGCTCGGAAAATTTATCAACTATGCTCCTGTGATCTATGGTATTGAGCTAGGCAAGATGCTCATGCAATATATATAACAAAGCTTAAGCCGCTGGGTTGAGTAACTTGTATGCATATTTCATAAAATCTCTATGCTGTGACTTGAAAGGATTGAGTCCATATCATTTTTTGATCACAGATCTCAGACAAGCTAGACGAAATCACATCTTTTCTTGTAAGTTTGTCTGTACTCATGGTCCGTATTTTGTATGGATATAGTTTATCATCCACTGATAGTGCTGATCCAGTTCACGATACTTCGTCTCCATATCTATAGTAGGATCATAGACGTGACAAGGAATAGCTCCAGCACCATTACACTCGAGTATAGTACAGTTTCCTTGCTGGAGCTCTTCCAGGCTTTTTGCTTTGATGTCAAAACGTCATAGATCCATACTGTCTCTAAGATTTTTGAGAATGTCCTGATTGATAACATCTTCTAATTCTGTTCGTTCTGGAGTTGTCTTATATTCTTCTGTTAAAGAATCTTGTAAATTTCCCAATAAGGTGACGTATCTTGTTCCGTATTCAATGCTTGCTTTGCGGATGATGTTTTTGCTTTCTCCATCATCTAAAATGATATCCAAAAATTCTGCTTCTGAACTCATGATCTCTTCAAGAATTTTTGATTTTTGGGTATGTGTAAGATCAGTATGTGTCTTGATCAGTGTTTTGATATTTGAGTATCCATCACCTGTGACAAAAGGTAATATTCTCTCAGCGATAGAATGGATACGAAATTGTCATGTCTCATCTTTATAAAACTGAACACAGTACTCATAAGGATCTGTATTATATGCTTGGATCGTTATTGCTTGTCGCTTTTTGAGTCAATGATACCAGTCATGTAATGCATACTCATGTGGTATGTAGGTGACTCATGTAGCTCTTTCTCAGGTGTTAGGTTTGATCATAAACGGGTAAAGCATAGATGTATCTTTGATTTTCTCTAGTATGTATTCTAAAGATGGATCTTGATCAGAAATAATATCTAAGGATCTTGGCAAGAATTTTCAAGGAATCTGATTGTGGATAATGTGTTTGGGATATTCTGTAAATCAGCCATAAGGAAGTAGCGGATTTATCTTTATGATATTTGTGAGTTCTTGTTTATATTTTGCCATGAGAGGATAAAACTGTATGTAGTATGGTAACTGATGTCGTTCGATTTTTTTTTGCTGACAGACTTGTTTGACATCATCTATGGCTTTATGGAATGGTTCTTTTTTGTAGGTTGGATACATAACCATGACTATACATAACTACATAAAAATATTATATCATTTTACCAAATAAACTAAACGCCTTACTCCCTGTAATTTTTACATCTATAAAAGTACCAATCTCTGGTATTTCTGAAACATTCTGTATTACTACATTTTTCATATTGTCTGCATAACCCAGTAGCGCTTTATCACTTATTTCACGTATCATGACAGGACGTACGAGATCTATCTCTTTTTGGTTGTTTTGAGTGCTGGTGTGATTGAGGACTTCATTGAGTCTAGCATGACGTTGTTTTTTGATGTCTAGAGGGACATTGTCTTCGTATTTTTTGGCTCCATAAGTACCTGGTCTAGGTGAGTAAATTCATATGTATATCATGTCAAACATACTATATCTTGCTATATCTAAGCTCTGCTGGAAATCTTCTTCTGTCTCATCACTAAATCATACAATGATGTCTGTCGTGAGACTTATCTCTCTGTCTAGTCAACGAATGTTATCAACAAACTCACGATACTCTTCTATGGTATATCATCTAAACATCTTCTTGAGTACTGCATTGGATCCAGCTTGGGCAGGCATATGGATATGAGGACAGATATTTTCTCTATCATTATGCAAAGCAAAAATATTGTTATCATAGTAGGTAGGATAAGGAGAGGTATATCTTAGCCATCTAACACCTGGCATCTCAGAGACGGTTTTGAGAATATCATAGAAGTCAGGATGTTTATTAACTATCTGTCCGAGTAAGACAATCTCCTCTACCCCACGATCAAGATGTGCTTTGACCTCGGCATAGATTTCATCGACAGGTCTGTTTTTCTCTAATCCTCTGGCATAAGGGACGATACAGTATGCACAGAACTGTGAACAGCCAGTCGAGATAGGTACATAGGCAGTTTTTGTATTTTTGGTCAGCATCATATTGGCATCATGTGGGATAATGCCTGTATACTCATTGGTTACATCGATATCTGCTTCTACTTCGTATCAGAGTTGTCTCATGATATATGGGAGCATACCTGTGTCGTGGATACGGAAAAACAGCTCCACATTTGGAAAAGCTGTCTGCATTTGTTTGAATAGTGGGTTGAAGGCATGGTTTACATACAGGAGCTCGTCTGTTCTATCTTCTTTGCCTAGAGCATATGCTTTGATGATGGTTTTGAGTTCTTCATCTTTGTCCATCTCAGTGAGTCAGACGATCTTGGGTTCTTTGCCCATGACGGTTCCTACGAAATTTCCGAGCTGATATTTTTTGGATTTACTGGTTCTGGTCTTCTTGAGGTTTAAGTTATGCTGGATCATGCATCACGTCAGTCGTACTTTAGGCTCATGTGCTAAAGCAGCAAGCTCTTTGAGCTGTCATCGTACTTTGTCTTCTGATTTTTGTCTGACAGAGCAAGTATCTAAGATGACAATATCTGCTTGCTCTTTGTTATCTACATGTGTCCATCAGCAATTCGTCAATACTGCTTTGATCCTTGCTGCGTCGCTGTAGTTCATCTGGCAGCCATAGACGATGATGTGAAAAGTTTTTGTGCCTGTACTCATAATAGTATATGTAAAAAGTAAGTCCTCCAATATATATGAAAATAAGGTGGAAATGCTAGGATAGAAAAAAAGTAGCTCCACCATAGAAAAATATGGGGAGCTAATTAGTCTGTTACATATAACATGAATATCATGCTATGTTTTTTGTTCTAATTGAATAATGTTCAACTTATCTAATAACAGTATTATCGGATAAGCGAAATCAATTTCATACCATTTGTAACCAAAGTTAGCACTATTAGGAAACTTATGGTGATTGTTGTGATACCCTTCACCAAACATAAGGATATCGATAGGCATGAGATTTTTTGAATCATTGTTTTGCTCAAAGTTTCTAGATCCTATTCGATGAGCGAACCAATTAATGATGACACCATGAACTGGCCCCATCAAAAAATGAATCGGTAACAAAAGATACATCCACCAATGTGGAGTAAAAAGAACATAAAAAATTACATAAGTTAATCCCCAAGCAGCACGTGTTGCAAGGTGGCTAGCAAAAAGATCAAAATTCCGCCAAGACGGAAGATTCTTTGTAAATTTTTCTTGTACTTCTACCCTATTTTTCAAAATATCGTTATATATATTTCGAGTTCTCCACATCATGGAAAACATATCTGGATCGTATCGTGGAGAATGTGGATCTTTCTCCGTATCTGTATAGGCATGATGCATACGATGCAATGCACCATAAGCGTAAGGACTAAGGTAAGAAGATCCTTGAGTAACAAACGTAAATAGGTAAAAGAACTTTTCCCAAAATTTAGACATCGTGAACTGCTCATGCGCAGCATATCTATGCAAGAAGAGGGTCTGCGAAAAGAGGGAAGCATACCAGTGTGTCATGAAAAACATAAGAATTATCATAGTTTTTTGTTTTTTTAATGATCATTAATTTCTTTATATATCCTCTCCTCTATGAGAGAATCTCATAAGATACTATACACATATCACTACAGAATACTACACATTATCTAGACATCATACTTTATATCACTATATGTGTAGACATTGCTTTTAGTCTTTCTGTATATATCTATGTATCCTCTCTCGACACTACGCCACTCATGTGCACATCTCCTCGCACAAGCAGTCCAAAGAACGATAGATCCTCATGCACAGCTTGGTACCTGACCTGCCATCGACAATTGATTTTACTATGATATCAAATTTAGCGAATGACTAGATTTTGGAGAGAAACAGCTCAAACAACTTACCAAAGATCTCAGACAAATCACAAAAGAACCACAATCATTCTTGAGATATGACTGTGCTCTGTCACATGGATACGAGATAAATTCACTGACAAATCAACATTTCAAAAATGAACTCCTTGATAAATTTAAAGAACAAGGAAAGACAGAGATTTCTTATTATCTCAATGTCGTACCTGTAGCAGTCTTGGATAACGTGAGAAATGCAAGTGAATGACGACAAGCTATGTATCGTGAAGTCACTGCATTTTTTGTCGATGCAGGAGTTATTGGTTCAGATCAAGCTGTGGTTTTTTTAGACTTGTGTGCATGACCCCATATCGAGCAAACGACCAAAGAAGACATAGAGCCAAATGGGGTGAAAATTGATAAACTCGCATGAGCATACCGACAAGCAGATGAAAACAATGCCATGATGACGAGAATTTATGGACTCTGTTTTGAAAACAAAGAAGCACTCCAAGCATATGAAACCATGATGGTAGAAGCGAAGAAAAGAGATCATAGAAAATTATGAAAAGAATTGAAGATTTTTACCTTCTCTGATTATGTAGGCTCCTGATTCCCTCTCCTTCAGCCAAATGGAGCTATTATGCGTCAAGAAATTATAGACTATCTCCGAAGCTTGCACAAACAAAGATGATATCAACAGGTCTGGACACCTCATCTTGCAAAAATAGATCTCTATAAATGTTCATGACATTATGATCACTACAAAGAAAACTTCCAAGTCATAGGAAAAGAAGAAAACTTTATGGTAAAACCTATGAATTGTCCACATCATATGCAGATTTTTGCAGATAATCAGTTTAGCTATAGAGATATGCCTGTGAGGTATTTCGAGCCAGGTACCGTCTACAGAGATGAAAAATCATGACAGCTAAGTTGATTGACTCGTGTACGTTCCATCACTCAAGACGATGGACATTTGTTTTGTCGTATAGATCAGCTTATGGAAGAAGTATCTGCTATCGTGGAAATTATACATGAATTCTATGATACGCTTGGTATGTTAGATGACTATCGAGTATCTCTGTCAGTGAGATGAGAAGAAGATAAATATTTATGATCTAATGAAGTACGAGAAAAAGCAGAACAAGCACTCAAAGAGGCTGCTGAAAATAAAAAACTCCCATATACACGTATGGAAGGAGAAGCAGCATTTTATGGACCCAAACTTGATTTTATGTTCAAGGATGCCATATGACGTGAACGACAATTGGCTACAATACAGGCAGATTTTAATCTTCCAGAGCGTTTTGACCTCCACTATACTAACGAGCACTGAGAAAAAGAACGTCCTGTCGTGATACATAGAGCTATCTCTGGATCTATAGAGCGTTTTATGTGAATGATGATCGAACACTTTGCCTGAGCATTTCCTGTCCGACTTGCTCCTGTACAAATCACTATCTTGCCTGTGGCAGAAGTATTTATGGAGTATGGACAAGATCTTACTCAAAAATTTGGTGCATCATGACTGAGAGCGCAACTTGATAAGTCATGAGATTCACTCAATAAGATGATTCGTAATGCTGAAAAAGTAAAAGTGCCGTATATCCTTGTCGTGGGAGAACAAGAAGTCAAAGATAGTTCCGTGAGCGTGAGAGTATATAAGACAAAAGAACAATACACAATCTGATGTGATGAGTTTATGGAGAAGATGTTACAAGAGTATACAGAGAGAAGTTTATAATAAAATGAATTAGATATCACTTCCATTTCTCAATCTTTCTAAAATACTCGTATTGCTCGTAGTATTATTTTGTCTTATTTGTTCTAAGAACGGATTTTTTTCTTGTGTAATTTCTCTCTCTATGGATACAGTGCTCGTATTTACTGATTCAATATATTCTTGGATAGCTCATCATCATGATGTTTCTTGTGCTGTTTGTGTGATACGTTCTTGTACAGAGATGTCTTCTATTTCTATACATCCATTTCCTATTTCTTTGTATCATAGATTGCATTTCCATGCACTACGATCACTTCAGATGACGCATGTAGCATTTGCAGGTCTTGTATAACAAAATTGAGAACGAAAGATACACTCATCAGGTTCACATATTGATTTTTCTTCTTCTCATTGTCCAAGAGATGCTTGATTTGTTGGTATATTTTTATTTATAAGAGAATTTTCTTGAATCTCTTCTTGTGCTTGTTCAGATATGGTAATACAAGCATCTCAATCTTGCTCATATCACGCAAGACAAGTCCATGGTGTCTCTAAATTGTCTGTGGTACATTTTGCATATTCAGGAAGATTCATACATGTATCTCATCGTAGACACGTATTGGGAGCACATGTAGGTGTATCATTATCTATATTTTTTGGTGATATTTGCTGTATATGAGCAGTCAGATCATTTGATCCAGATCATAGATGTTCTATATATTGGGGTACATATATAATTTTTTCTTGATAGATAATATTTTCTTTGGGAGTCTTTTCTAAAAAATCTGTGACAGTGCTAATGATTCACCATAAGGCCAATCATGTCCAACAAAAGAGTAATAAAATAAATGTAGGTGATTTTTTGATTGTTGTATATGATACATTTCCTAAAAAATTTCAAAGTATATAAATTATCCATGCTACAAAAAACGCTCCTCATCGTATCTCGTATCATCATCGTGTAGTCCCATATATTTGTATAATTTGTAACCCAACAAATAAGGCTGAGATAGTACACCATGTCGTGAGAGAAATATGTTTATTTCACCATGTTAGTCATTTATTCTGTATATGTGGCCAGTACAATGATATACTTATAAAAACAAGGAGAGCAAGAATAATTGTTGAAATAGAGAAATGTTGTATAATTATTCCTTGTAGAGCAAGTCGTAGAAAAACAACTATAAGAGATGTAGGAATATAAGAAGCTCATGGTAGTTTTGAAAAAAATCAATCTTGTCAAAATCAAAACAAAAGAAAAAAAATGATTGTATTAAGATATACACATATCCATAATAATGAAGAAGAAAATAGGAATCATAATATGCACATACATATTATGATTCCTATCCATATATTGCGTAAAATACTCATAATGATAATTAATAAACAAGATAGTTTTCTATAAGATCTAATATCTCAGAAATAAGTCCACTATTGCTTGATTCTACAGTTCATTTACGTATTTCTTCTCTTTTTTCTTTAATTTTTTCTAATACGGTATCAATTTTTGCTTTATCTTCGGAAGATATAGGATTAGGAAAGGTTTTGTCAAGAATATTCATTATTATTTCTGCTTGAGCTTGACTCAGATAGTCAAACGAAAATCATTGGCAATATCCTCTCTCGTTTGTAGTACAATACTTAGCTGTACATGCATCTAGTTGTCCATCTACGACAGTACAAGTATTACAACCATCATACCATGATGTACAATTTTCTGGTATTTCTATAGAGTGTGAAGATGTTGTTGAACTATCATTATCATATTCTACACAGTATGCTTCTTCTTTTTCAAAGCATCACTTAAGACTACATAATTCTAGTTGTCCATCTACGACAGTACAAGTATTACAACCATCATACCATAATGTACAATTTTCTGGTATTTCAACATCTGATGCAGATGCAAATCAAAATAAAATAATGCTCAATGAAGCTAGAATAAAAAGATTTTTTTTCATTATCATGAATATATAAAATAAAAAATAAAAATAAATGATATACCACAACTCAACAATTATTTCTTTATTTTTTGTATTGTGTGTATATTTCATATCTTTGAGTATATTTATTTACACTTAAGATAACATTAAGAAGGTATATCATTTACTGTACTTCATAAATAACAGCTTTTTTGTTGGTAAATTCTCTTAATCCGTCTGGTCCATTTTCTTTGCCATATCAGCTCTTTTTGACTCATCAGAAAGGAAGACTTGCTTTGGATCATGCAGGCTCATTGACAAAAATCATACCTCCTTCGAGCTTTGCTGCTACTGCTCTACATTCTTCTATATTATCTCACCATACTGTCGCTGAAAGTCAAAAATCGCTATGATTTGCTAGATAAACACTCTCTTCAATGCTTTGAGATTTGATAACAGACGCTACAGGTCAAAATACTTCTTCGCGGTAGCAAGTCATATCTGGTGTAACATCAGCAAGGACGGTTGGTGCGTAGAGATTTC
This sequence comes from Metis holothuriae, assembly GCA_028566655.1. Lineage (NCBI taxonomy): Eukaryota > Metazoa > Arthropoda > Copepoda > Harpacticoida > Metidae > Metis > Metis holothuriae. Next base: position 20,204 of record JAOXNJ010013346.1, read on the forward strand.
TAGATTCGTCTAGTATTTCTCATCCACACACAAGACGTGCTCACTGAGCAAGAGACTCTGTGACTTGTCTGTGTATCTCTTGGACAAGTTTGGATGAAGACATAGGCGGTACCTGTGTAGTTGTATCCATAGGATCTCATACTTTTTGCTGTACCATATATGCTCCAAATTTCTCTACAAAGATATCATAATGCTTATCTAGGACGATAAACCTTTTGGATGAATTGCACCTTTGTCCTCCATTGGAAAGACGACAACTTGTTGCTGCTGCTACCATAGCATCTGTATCTTGATGATCTAGTAGGACAAAGGCATCATTCCCTCATAGCTCGAGGACAGAACGTTTTAGGTACTTACCTGCAAGTCCACCAATGATAGATCCTGCTACTTCACTTCAGGTGATATTGACTCATTGGACAGCTGGATGTGCAATGACTTGTTCTGACTGAGATGAAGAGATAAATAGCGCAGTGAAAATATGCTTAGGAAATCCTGCATCTGTGAAAAGTTTTTCGATAGCTTGGAGACAGAGAGGGACATTGGAAGCATGCTTGTATACGACAGTATTTCCTGCTAATATATTGGGAACTGCAGCACGCAAAAGTTGATTGAATGGGAAATTCCATGGAGCAATACCATAAATAACACCAAGTGAATCATACTGATAGTGTCCTTTAAGACTGTTATGTTCAAATTTTTCATTTCATAGTACATGTTCGAAATTGTTAGCGTTTCGTCTAATAAGATTAGCTGTGCTTTGTATTCATTTTTTTGCGACAGCATAGAGTCTTCACATTTCTATGGTTTCTAGTTTGGCGAGCTCTTCATGACGCTCATCCATGATATTTGCCATATTCAAAAATAATGCTTTCTTTTCTGATGCTGATGTTTGTTTCCATGATAGATAGGCATCGTGAGCTCGCTCAAGAATATTGTCCACCATCTCATGAGAAATAGCGTCAATAATAGCATTTGTCTCTCAGGTATAAGGGTTTTTTGAAGTGAGGGGCATATGATATGATATGATAAAATAAAAAACTATGTTGTTAGTTTGAGAGATATCTTGTCATTTTTGTTTTTAAATTTCCCTAATTACTTCATAAGAGAGGTTTGTGTTTCACACAAATGCAAAGCCAATAATGTTGGGAATACCAGCATGTTTGAGTTTTTTGGCAGTCTCATTTAGGGTAGCTCCTGAGCCTACAAAATCATCAATCAAGAGTACATTATTATAGATACTGAGATCTTGTAAGCTATCTATGAGTATTGTTTCTTTTGCATTTTGGATTCTTTGTTGACGTGTTTTGAGTGATTTTTGTGCTATACTTGTACCGTAAGGGGCATATTTGACGAGAGATATATAGGGAAGGTCTGTGGCAAGCTTTTTCTTGAGCTCGACCAAGAGTTGTACTGTACGTTTTTTACTATGGGGAGTGATGGCTATAGATTGTATATTTTGCTGCTTGATGAGACAATATATCTGATGTATAACCATATCGATACTGTCTGCAATAAGTTTTTTGTTTTGTGTGTCTTTTGCATAGAAAGTTAGCTCTGCAAGTTTTCCTCTTCCAAATTCCATCCATTTATATTGATCTGCATAGTAGAGTTTATCAATAGCTCATCATTCAATATGTTCGCGAAAAGAGTCTGTCACATCGATTAATCAGCAGTCATTTTTTACGATACTGATATGCTGGTATATATCTACAAATAGAGCAGCTTTTTTTTGTATATTCATGTTTCTTTGCTCACACCACTCGATAAATCATGCTACACCTTTAAGTTGTTTACCATTGGCAGCAAATTTGAGAAAATGTTGCTCGAGAATCTGGATATGAGCAAAAGGAATGTTTTCTCTTTGTATATCATTTTTTGTTTGTTTTTTTTCTTGTTTTTGAGATGTGTTATTGTGTAAAGGTGGTATATTTTTGGATGTCAGTGTATATCTTGTGCGAGGTCAAGATCAGACTTTGTGTAGGTGTCACTGCTCTACTAGCGCTTTGAGATACCTATGTATCAGTGTTTTATCTTTGCTAAGATATTGGCTAAGCTCTGTAGCTCATCGAGTGTCTTTTTGATCAAAGCAGTCTAAGATGGGTTGGAGTGAGGTGATTTTATACATGGTGTATTATATATTACAAATTATTGTAGACTATCTATAGTAGACTATCTATAGTAGATAAAGTATAATAAAAAACATACAAAATGCAAACTCTTGAGTTTTTTTATTCTACTCTTCCTGGAAAAGTTGTAAAAACTCACCATATCATAATCTCTCCATATCATCAAGGTGAACGAAGTCGAGTGCTGCGGAGTTGATACAGTATCTTTGAGTGCCTCATGGGCCATCATTGAATACATGTCCTAGATGTTTGCCATCACTGGTCTCTACTTCTGTCCTGATCATACCGTGCGATCTATCCTCCTCTAATCATATATTGTAGTCACTGATTGGCTTGGTAAAACTCGGTCGTCCTGTCCCAGAGTCAAACTTATCTGTCGATGAAAATAATGGTGTCCCATCCAGTATATCTACATAGATTCCTGGTTCTTTATGATCCCAATACTCGTTATCAAAAGGTCTCTCAGTTCACTCTTCAAACAATACTTTACGCTGAAGATCTGTTAGCCCTACAATATCATTAGCTTCGATCGAATCTGTACTTTTGTCAATAGTTCTAGCGTCTGATTGGATACCAAAAGTATCTGCTGTTGCTTCATTTCGTGTTTCTTCTATATATCATTTTCTTCACGAGCCTTTGGCATATGCTTGGTAGTGACGAGATTGTTTTTTGTAATAATCTTGATGATACTCCTCTGCTGGGTAAAATGTCGTAAATGACTCGATACTTACGACAATAGGTGTATCAAATTTTCATGATGTTTCTAGTGCTTGTTTTTGTGCTTGAGCTTTTTCTTTTTGTGTTTCATCAGTGTAGTAGATAGCTGTAGTGTAATGATATCCTCTGTCTGCAAACTGTCCTCATGCATCGGTAGGGTCTATCTGTCTTCGGTAGGTTTCTAGAAGTTCATCATAGGAGACGAGGTTTGCATCATAGGTCACATGGACTGATTCTCTATGTTTGGTCTTTCCTGTGGTTACTTGTTCGTATGTTGCTTGATCTTGTGTGCCTCATATATAGCCACTTATGACATCAAGTATGCCATCCATGGATTCAAATGGTCACTCGAGACACCAAAAACATCCTCCAGCAAAGTAAGCGTTTTGGATATCTTGGTCTCTTGCGTTTGTATCAGTCATCAGTCATGTGGTATCGTCTTGACTATGCTGTGCTTGTTGCTCACGGATGATTTCTCGTGGCTTTTTTTCTCTAAATTTTACTCTCTCGATCTGCTCTAAGACATCCTCAATATGTGTGCCTCCTACTCGTCTTCTAAGGAGATTTCATTCACGATCTACATAGACATAACTCGTTTGTGAGAGGATATTATATTTTTGCTTGAGCTCAACTTCGTTGTCATAATTGGTCTCGAGGATGCTGAGTCATGCAGGTATTCATGTCTTCTCAAAACTTTTGCGTGCATGTTCACAGGTAGGGCATCGATCTGCATGGAAAAAGAGTACCACATCTCCATTTCTATCTACCTTCTCTGGACTGTAGTCTTCGTAGATTCATCAGGAGTAGGATGTAGTATTTGCAGATGGTATTTGTTGGGTAATTTGTGTTTTGTTTATATAGAAAGCAATTCCTCATAATACAAAAATACCTAAGATAAATAAGAGTGTATTTTTCATGAGAATAAAATGAAAGGATAAAATTGATTTTGTCTATACTATAGAGTGTATATAAGGTAATGTTATATACTTAAAATCAACTTTGCAACTCTAACATCTTGCCATAAGCTCATCACTTTTCTACTAAGCTATCATGTGTACCACGTTCTATAATTTCTCACTGATCAAGGACTATTATGTCATCAGCATGTTTGACTGTCTGGAGTCTGTGTGCTATGATGATGACGGTTCTATTTTCAAAAAGATTATGCATTGCTTCAGTGATAGCTTCTTCTGAGAAAGAATCAAGTGCAGATGTTGGTTCATCGAGGATAAGGATTTCAGGATTTTTGAGAAATATTTTGGCTATGGCGAGTCTTTGACGTTGTCCTCATGAGAGGCGTATTCATCTTTCACCGATTTCTGTCTGGAGTCAGTGTGGGAAATCGTAGATAAATTCGCATTTGGCAAGGGAGATGGCTGTGTGGACTTTATTGAGGAGCTTGTTACTTGCTATGATCCCCACCCCTAACCCCTCCCCTTCAGGGAGGGGAACAATTTCTGTGGTGTCGCTTCCTCCTGAAGGGTGGACTGAGGGGGGATTTTCTTGAGCTATTGCGTAGGTCAAATTTTCCCATATGGTACCATCGAAGACACTTGGTTCTTGGGTGAGATATCAGATGTGCTGATAGTATGATTTGAGGGATACTTCCGTGAGATCTTGTCCATCTATGAGTATCTGTCCACTATCAGGTCTGAGATATCATGCGATGAGTTTGACAAGTGTAGATTTTCCAGATCATGAGACTCCCACAAGTACTGTTTTGGTTCATCCAGTGATGTTGAGTGAAAAATTTTGGAAGACGATATGACGGTTTTTGTCTTTGTTAGAAGTTGCTTTTTCGTACGTAAAATTAAGAATTTTGATATTGATATTTCATTTTTTGTAGATGAATTTTTTTCACTTTTCGTATCATTGAATAACTCATGTATTATCTATAAAATTTCGTAATCCCATCAAATGGATTTTGTTGTCTTCTCGTTCTGTGATAGCAAAAATAACGTTTTCCACTTGTTTTCTTGATCTTCATAGTAACATCCACCATAAAGTAAACATTGAAAAAAGCATAGTACCATCAATTATACTTTTTCCTGCATACTATAACCACCAAGCTAAAAGTCAAACTGTTCATATATATATAACATCTAGAGCAAAAATTTGCTTTACAGCTATTTTTCTTCCAAATTTTTGTAATATAGTAAATATTTTATCAACAAGAGAAATTTCTGTGAATATTTTACCAGACAACATCATTTCAAATTTTGTCATAATATATTTCATTATTTTCTTATCAGCATATGTTACATACTTTTTTCTTTTTTTTCTCTCTTTCGTAAGAATTTGATTTCCAAAATATGAAATTAAAAGTACAACCAGCCAGACTCAAGATATTACAGAAAATCAGTAGATACCTAACGAAATATAAGAAAATATTATAGTAAAAATAATTACAAAGGCTGTTTGAAGAAAAAATACAAATACTTGATTTATCATATCAACTCGTTTATCAGATCATTTTTGTATCAAACTATTTATCTTTCATGTGCCATATGTTTCTATTTTATAGTTGGGCATGTTTGCAAATGCAGCGAGAGCATTTTTATATACTACTTTTCTTAACTCATCATAATGATATCTTCTTCGAACTCTGGAAATGAAAAAATTTATAATCCAAACAAGAAATGAAATACCTATATACCAAAATAACAAATATAAAGGGTCTAGACTAGTTGACAGAGGTATAGTGTAAAAATATACTATATTATGACTGCAAAAAACCCGTATAGAAAAAA
>JAOXNJ010013569.1:0-13805 GCA_028566655.1 Metis holothuriae
GATCGACTTCTGCGTGGACTACCTGGTGCGTCTCGTCGACTCCATGCTCGACTTCTACTGGGCGCACCTGAACAACAGGCAGGTGGAGGAGGAGGGCAAGGAGGCGTTCTTAACGGCCATCGAGATCGCCAGTCAAGTACTTAACACGTTAACCGAGCTTATTCAGGGGCCTTGTGTGAACAATCAAGATGCCTTGGCCAATTCGAGGTACTATAATGAATTGTCGTCATTTTTTAAAACTACCTTTATTATTACTATTACTATAAATTACTATGTTTTTTATCTTTCTTTCGTTCAAAAAGATTGTGGGACGCCACAAAGGGGTTGCTCTTCCTCTTTGCTCGACTTCAGCCAAAGTTGTCCGTTAATAGCGATCATCGGCCACTACTAAAGGATTTACTTAGTCTGCAAAAAGATCTTGTGGTGCTCCTGCTCTCCATGCTCGAAGGTTATTTTGGCGCAAAATGTTTGTAAAAGTTTGCAAAACTTTTGAAAATTGGCTAAATTTTCTATTTTTTATTCTTTTGACTCGATTTTTTACATTTTTTAGGCAATGTGGTAGACGGAATGAAGGGGAGACGCATGGTGGACATGCTTCAGGAATCTTCAACGGAGATCAGGGTAAAAGGAATTTTAAATCTCCTCATTTATAAAGAATGCTGGAATAATTCGTATTTTTTTTTTCGTTTTTGATTATCCAAAAAAGGCAATATTATCTTATCTGGAGCTTTTCCTGCGTCTCCCAACGGAGCAAGACTTGGAGCTAGAGGACAACGGATTAGTCTCGGACCAGACATTGCGATCGCATCTAGAGCGACAACGACAACACTCACTGTAAAACTAAAAACACAACTTTTATGCAGTTTTTTACGCAAAAGATTTAATATTTTGTGCAAAGTGATCATTTATGCACTAACATTTTTCATTTTTACTCTTTTATAGGAAGGACATAGACTTCGTGTTGGTTTGCAGTCTCCAATTTGGCCTTGATCCAGGATTATTGGACTACACAGCCTTCCGCAAACATTTTAACGAGCCCATGTCCGAGATCGGCTTCAACCTGGCCGTGTTGTTCACCAACCTGTCCGACCACATGACCGAGAGGGAGAGGGACAACGTGCTCGAGGCCAGCAACGAGTTCGTCGCCTTTTTCGAGGACGTGCTCGGTCGCATCGAAATCAAAACTGGTCAGAAGCAATCTCTAATAATGACTTGTTGAACTTTTTTGTTTTCTTAGTTTGTCAAATGACTTGAATGATTGATTGATTAGAGGACAAGATCGAGCGCGTGTACTTCGGTATCGACCCTGGTCACATGAGTCAGTGGCGCAGTCCGCAGATCAGCAAGAGCAAGCGCGACTTCTTCTACGAGGTCATCACGTCCAACTACGGCGACCAGATGCGCTTGGCGGCCTTCGTGGACTTCTGCGAGGACGCCATCTTCGAGATGCAAATCGCCAACAGCATCTCCTCCAACCCCACCAAGATGTTCAGCCTCAAGTTCGTCGGCTCCAAACTATCCAACATCTACACCAGGCTGATCGAGCCCGCTTTGAACTCGTTCAAGAGATTGGACAGGGAGAGAATAGAAAGTGCAATAATGAACACTTTGTTCACTTTGCCGCATGCAACAGGGTGCAAATTGCTGCAGCTGCCAAGTTTCCTCATCAAACTTCAGGACACAAATATGAGCTTCGAGCACAAAAACTTCATCAAATTGAATAGGATTCGAGACTTTTTCAAGTTTGATCTGGGCTCGATTGCGAGTCTGGACAATTTGTGGCACATTTTGGCTCGCAATTTCTTCAACTTGAAGCTGGTTTCCTTAGCAGTGTCCTTCGTCATCAATCTCTGTCTCCTCTCCTTCAAGGTTTACGTCAGCGAAAACGAAGAATCGCACATTTTGTCGCTCTCGCTTTCATCGTGGCCCCTTTTATCGCTTTTACTGCGAATCCTCTCTTTACTGCACACTCTGCTGAGTTTTTGCTTACTGATCAGCTACTGTCACCTGAAGATTCCCCTGGTGGTCTTCAAGAAGGAGAAGCAGATCGCCAGAAGTCTCGAATTCGACCAACTCTACATAAGTGAGCAGCCAGATTCACTGATGGACAAATGGAATAGTATTGGATTGAGATCTTCCTCGTTTCCCGCCCTTTACTGGGACAAGTTCGTGAAGAAGAGGGTGTACAAGCAGTGCGTGGAGGACGTGGACAAGCAGACGCTGATCGACGTGCTCGGCATCAATGACAACGACAACAACGACGACAACGAGAACAAGGAGGACAAGGAGGAGGGCAGCAAGTACGACCTCAGCTACCTCGTCTGGAAGGCCGGCGTCACAATGCTCGACAAGGTGGGAAAACCTTTAAATAAGCAGCAATGCATGGAATAGATCAAATATGAAGTATGTAATTTTTGTTGTACAGTCGTTCGTGTATTTGCTGGTGTACCTGGTGTTCTCTCTGTTGGGCTCGTGCTCGTCCTACTTCTTCTTCGCGCCGCACCTGTTGGACGTGGCCTTCGGCGTGGCGGCGCTGCGCATCATCCTGCAGGCCATCACGCACAACGGGAAGCAGCTCGTGCTCACCATGATGCTGCTCACCATCGTCGTTTACATCTACACCGTCATCGCCTTCAACTTCTTCGGAAAGTTCTACGGCGACGATGACGTCGAGGACGACCAGCCCGAGAACGCGCCCAAGTGCCACGACATGCTCACGGTAAACCACTGTTTCGTGTTAATATCCCATAAACCATTAATTAATAACGATATCAATCAAATCGATTGATGACCAAATTATGATCAACTGTTTGGTGTAGTGCTTCGTGTTCCATCTCTACAAAGGCGTGAGGGCAGGCGGCGGCATTGGCGACGAGATCGAGCCTCCTGGCAAGTCAAATTACTTCATTTTAATCACATATTTGCATAAATTCTTGAGAAAACCAATTTAAATTAAGTAAAAAGTTATATTAAATACGTATATAATAGATGGCGACGAGTACGAGGTATGGAGGATCCTCTTTGACATCAGCTTCTTCTTCTTCATCATCGTCATCCTCCTCGCCATCATACAAGGCAAGGAAACCAAAAACCCAAATATTACGTCGCTCTTTTCTCCATAATAATTTATCTTTTTATCATTTTAAATAATTTAAGAGAGATTTCTTATATTGATTAATTGAGCAAGACTGGTCAATATGATTGAAATAGGTTTCATAATTGACGCCTTTGGCGCTTTGCGCGACGAGATGCAGGAGGTGGAGGACGAGCTGGAAACGAAGTGCTTCATCTGCGGCCTGACCAAGGACTACTTGGACGCGGTGCCGCACGGCTTCGAGACGCACGTGAGCAAGGAGCACAACCTGGCCAACTACCTCTTCTTCCTCATGTACCTCGTCAACAAGGACGACACCGAGTTCACCGGCCAGGAGACCTACGTCTGGGACAGGTACAGGAAGAGGTGCTTCCATTTCTTCCCCTCCGGACAGTGCTTCAGGAAGCAGTGCGAGGACGAACTCAACTAACTTCAATCACATTTTACTTTTAACCTAGGATTTTTAGTCAAACAATTACACAGATAACGATAATTATTCAATGATAAAAACTCTTTGAATTGAATTTGTGCCTAAAAAAAGGTTGTGTTCTGCCAAATAGGATGTTAATTGCACTAAAAAAGTTAATTATTGATGGCCTTACTTCTAGGTTCACTTTTTAGCATGGCTAAAAACTCATTCTGCGACTTCACTTGAGTATGCATTTGCGTGCTTATAGAGCAAATAGTCAACTTTGGATCCAGAAAATTGCGTAACACATCAATTTGGGTTGGCAAACAGCGCTTATCATCCAGATTTTGCAAGGATTCCGCTGAAGAAGACTGCATTTATTTGCACTTTTAGAGTATTAATGTTCAACGAACTTTGTGCCACGTGTTAAAACTCAATTGCCTAATTCCCTTGTTGGGTGGCAGTATTTCATCCTATCTTTGAACATTAGAAAAAAATGTTTGGGTTTTATCCCCTTTCCCAAATGTAGGTAAGTTCGTAATTGCTCTGAGTATTGAAGTTGCTAATTAAGGGTATTTGGAAGGTTATTAGTCAAAGATGGGCATGAAAGTATTGAAGGCCTGTTGACCGAAGATGCCGGGGTCATTGAATCTGTGTCTTTTCTCAATGGCGTTGATCCTCTTGACGTCGTCCTGGTCCAGGTTGAAGTCGAAGAGGGCCAAGTTGTCCTTGATGCGCGACTCCGTCATCGATTTGGGGATGACGGCCACGCCGCGCTCCACGTTCCAGCGCAAAACGATCTGCGCCGCCGAACGCTCTGCAATCAATCAAGATCCAATCGACGATTAAGCAATCATATTAATGAGTAGCCCATTTTGTACTGTGTTTGGCGGCGATCTCCTTGATGACGGGCTCGTTGAGGGTCGAGACGGGGTTCCCGAAGTAGGACTCGCCGTGGCCCAGGGGCGAGAAGGCCGTCACCGCCATGCCCAAGGACTGCGCATACCGCACCAACTGCGACTGCGGCAACAACGGGTGCAGCTCCACCTAGGACAACCCCCATTAGTGGCAACGTGAAACCATTTTAATTAACAATCGCAATTATTAGTACCTGAAGCATGACAGGCTTGATTTTGGCGTAGGAGAAGACGTCTCTGATGCCCTGGGAGCTGAAGTTGGCGAGCCCTATGTCCCTGGCCAAGCCGTCCCTGACCAGCTGCTCCATGGCCTCCCAGGTCTCCCTGACGGGCACGTCCACCAGAATGGCCTTGGGCTCCTCGGCCTCGGGGTCGAAGAACCACTCGGGCGGGTAGCGCACCTTCGGGTCCACGTAGCGCAGCGCCAGCGGGAAGTGGATGAGATACAGGTCCACGTAGCTCAGACCCAGGTCCGAGAGGGTTCGCTCCAGCGCAGGTCTCACGTGCTCGCGGGCGTGGAAGGTGTTCCACAACTTGCTAAAAAAACAATAATCAATGCAAAAAACATCCATTGATCTTTGAAAAGGGACTAATTTGGTATCAAATCGATATTTTTACCTCGTAATGAAGAGGTCCTGACGCTTCACGAGGCCCTTGGCAATGGCACGGCGGATGCCCTCGCCCACCTATTACAAGCACACAATTAAACCTATTGCAAATTAACAGTAAATGTTACTCTCATTTATGTGCGTTCTGATAATGTGAGCAATGATTGGGGAAGTTGAGCACCTCCTTCTCGTTGCCGTAGTCGGCGGCGCAGTCGAGGTGCCTGTAGCCGAGCCTGATGACTTGCTCGACGACGTCGGCGCACGCGTCCCTCGGCACCTTCCAGCAGCCGAAGCCCACAATCGGCATGGACGCGTTGGCCTGGCTCAAAGGCATCAGGGCACGCTTGGCACACGACATCTCCACTGCAACTGCCGAACAGAACTAAACCTATGGGAACACCTATGGCATGAATTTAGTACTTTTTCGTAATACTCACAGCTTCTGAAGTGTCTGATAGTCGGTGTGCCCTAAAATCTGAGGTTTTTTTCAGCAGATTACGTCAACCTCGGCTGGTCCGGTTCCAATTGTTTCTCTGTACTACGACTTCGTCCAATCAGGCCTTTCGGTTTCTCTTGGCAACGAGATAGTGCAACGTTCTGTTTTCATGGCTTGGCGAAGGTTGCGTGACTTTGATGAAGCCATATATAGCTTGTGTATTGTATGTTCGTACTAATGGTGAATATGGTACCTACGAGTACTTTCCTGTTTTGGTCACTTTTGTAGACATCGATTCAAATTAATCGTTCAAAAAATCATTTTCAGTATTGCATTTGAAATGCGATAGACAGAATTCAAAAATCAACTAGGTACTCGTACTTGTTCGCTAACGATAATGAAGACATCCCGAAGTGAAATCGAAAAGAGCTCAAAATTCATCTCGTTCGATTACGATCCCTTCTTCAACGCGACGTTCCCTCTCTCAAATCTAAATGATCAAGAGAATACATATTTGAAAATTAAAACATGAAATCTCCAATTACTTATAAATGATTGTGTGGTAAAGTCTTGTACCCACTTCTTTCCGAAGGAACTCAGGGCCACCAGTTCATAGCAAATAGCAAGTATTGTCCCCATCAAGGCACCAAGCGAGCAAGTGATGGGCCATTCTTGCCAGTCTCTGTCCCAGTCCAAAGGGATTGGAAAGGCGCCGAACCAAGCACCAAGTAAGGGACCCAAGCAAAGCTTTGACAGATGATCCACTAAAAAGCCTCTGGAATCCTTTTGCGAAGTGTTCAAATACGCCTCTGTACCTCTTAAAACCTATTGACAATAATCCAATAATAATCTTCAAAATTAATATAAAAAGATTTTGTGCTTAAAAACAATTTACCTGAACCAGCGAATCCTTGTCGTCCAAGAAGACTAGAAACACTGGAAGTGTAGTAAGGGCGTTCAGCAATAAGGAGAAATTAAATGTAGTCCAATTGTTGTGAGGTGCTCCGAAGCAGATTGACAAGTACAGCAGAACCATATTGACCAGTAGAAAGTAGCAGAGGACCGTTGTCATTTGGAAGAAGGGCTCCAAGCAACTTCTTAAACTAATGGAAAAAGAAAGTAGGTACGAGTTTTTGATGTTTCACTTGCTTCTATCAGCAGCCGATCGCATAAATGTACTTCCAAAACAATACAATATCGAATCTCACCTCCTCAGCCCTCTGGAAACAGATGGAAATCTTGCCCTTTTAAAATTTTGTGGCAAAAAGGAGTGTTGTTCTTGCCTAAATCTCACTTTTAGTACGGTTTTGTTCCCGGTGATCCACTTGGAAAGGAGAATCAGTACGACTTCGGTTAGAGCAAGTACGACAAGAGCCGAAGATTGGGTCAAAATGAGGCCAAACTGGGCGACTGAGGGCTCAAACAGCATGCAGATGGTGGCAAAGGAAGAAATCGCCACCAATCTCGATGTCAGATAAGTTCTAATAACCAGAGAAAACAGGATAAAAATAGACATCTTACCACACTTGATAGATTTTTAATTTATTTTCACCTAAGGAAACAGCTGTCAGCATCACTTTCTCCTCTTCCTATGGCTCCCATCGTGAAGGTCTAGCCTCAGAAATCGTCAAACCTGGCAAGCAAAAGGTGAATTTTTGGCTAAGGAATTTGGCCTATTATATCGTGTTAAATTATGATCTGTTAAATAACACGACCTTTCTGTAACATTTGAGGTTAAAATTTCTGAGCACTAATATCATAAATCCATCGTAGCAGTATGGCATAAACGTTTGTTCACAAGTAGCAGGTGCTACAAGCACCAAAAAAAAACAGCCGGAAGACAACAGTCACTCAGACAGAAGACACTCAGATAAATAGCCCTTAAACTAAATATGTCTAGTTATCGATGGTTAAAAGTCTGCATGAAACTTGAGCTTGCAACAACTTCAGTTGTTTTCACTTTCCTCATCTCTTTCAAACTGTTTTGATTTGTTTCACTGACGTTGTTATGTCTTTTTTCGTCCACGCAATGTCTTAACTCCGACTGAATTCGCTGTCTCTGAACACTACGCAGCCACTGCAAATGCGCTTTGGTCAATCCAGGCATCACGGAAGGTCTTAAACGCGGTCGACAATCCTGAATGAGATAGCGACAACAGTATCGTTTCTTCTTGGCCACGACACCAATGGAGGGTTTGCTGTAATATCTTCTCACTAAAATACTCTTTGGAGAGGAACTTTTCTTCTCTTGACTCACTAAAAAGGGCTGTAAATGCAGTCTGGAGTACAAAGAAGGGACCAGAGGGGATCCATCACTACTGAAAGTCGATGAAGTAGCCGAAATTCGTGAATGATTGGGCACTGCATGAACTGGGGCGAATTTAAGCGTTGAAGAGGGGCAGAAGGCGTAGTCGGTCTGCGTCTCCACACTCCGCTTCAAGCTGCTCCTCTCTCGAAACACCTTTTTGGATGGACACAAAGAAATGATTGAGGACTCAAAATGATTTTTTGGTTTCGAGAGCAAAATAGGTACAATTTAAGTTTGTTTTCAATACATTAACGGAATTGTCTCTGTTTCTGAGTCGTTCCTTGAGAGCGCGTCTGTAGACGACGCTCTTCCTGACGTTGGCCACGGGTCTCAGGCCGAGGCGGTCGAAGAACTCGGTCCTCGACATCGTCTCCGACGACATGTCCACTGAGCAAGCCTATTGATTGATAAACCCTTAAAATCAAGACCTCTAAGTGCTTTGATTAAGGTCATTAATTATTGTGTAAGTACCACTTTCGCCTTGGGCACGACGAAGATGTTGGCGACGGAGTTGTCCTGCTGCTCCAGGTTCTGACGCGTCTCGCGTCAGCTGACGCGACAGCTGACGCCTGGGCGAGAAAGTAAACAAGGGTCTTTTCGAATTTTGAATTTTCATTTACTACTTGCGTTTCACTTGTCTGAAAGTTTTGGCGGCAAAAAAAATCTTTGAATATTACAAGAATGCAAAAAAGACACAATTAATGCATGTCGTGTGTAAAATTTGCAGCATCATTTGAGTTCTGCGATGTACTCGGGCTACGGTGAAGGATCTATACGTGCTTTTTGTTCTCATCGTTTTTAGTTACTTATGTAGTTGAGAAACAAGAATTGTTCATCTTTGTTTGGTCTTTCTGCCTTTTTCGCAACGATTTGCCTTAAATATTGACATACAATAGGATAAAATTGGCATTTGCTTTAAGATGTCATTAGCATGATTTATGTCTTGAGTGTTCAGAGCGTTCTTCCTCAATCGTGATCACTCGAAGAATGCGTTTAGGGACATTTGTTTGCACAAAAACAAGTGTCCAAAGGAGGCCGACGAAGTTGTTTCGTGACAAAGAATAATTCCCCATATCCTTATTTACTTGTGTAATACACATTACTCACATGCATCGCTATAACGCTAAGTGCATGCTCGTAAATACACAAAAGCTTTTGTGGTACCTTCCATAACGACTTAGTTGTAGAAGACAGGTTCCTGCTTTCCCTTAATTTTCATGACACGAATTCGAAACCGAAGTGAAGTTGAAGAGGAAAATACAATACAAAACAAAACATTTATACAAAATAAAATACAAATGCAAATTGTGACACTAAACTAAAAGTTTGGTCGACTTTAGCCTCTAGCTTTAAAATAAGTTATTGAGGTCAGATTGAGATTCAGAAGCACGACATGAATCGTGACTGGTTGACTTTAAAGTGTTCAATTCAATTTCATGGAGTACTATATGGAACACTTGCACTACATGTGATATTGAAGGTGATGTGTTCAAATTGGTTGATGCTTTCTAGTTAATCTTCAAAAATGTAAGAGTAAAGGGTAGATTTAAGTTTGATCCCTCCTCATCTCTTGACAGATGTCATTTGCTAGTGTAAATGTCTCAACCGAACAAGTGGTGAAGAAATCTTCCCGGAGCGATGGATCAATCCCCTGAGAGACAAACGGACTCTATAACTTTCTCCTTATTTATTGTTGTTGGTTTTTTAATGAAAATAAAGACAGATCCCAAGACAAAATTCAGGCCCAAGTTGCTAGAACAAAGCACGTACTCGTATGTATACACTGTACAGTGTACACCATATTATTATAACACTCAAACTACACCAAATATGGGGAACATATAGGCAAATGCAATGTATGCTCAATTGTATGTACAGAATGAATCATTTACAAGCCAAATTGTCCAAATGAAGCCAAATCACAATTAAAATAGCAAAATATTGTATGTTGTAGTAGTAGGGATTACGCATCATTGTTTCTTGATTTTTGCTCAAGCTCGATTTGCACGGTACAGGACTTAACGCCGAACCTCTCTCTGAGCACGCTCTCGACGCCGATCCGCGCCTGGTTGATCAGGTCGGGGTCGTTGATCGAGAGGTGCACATTGGCCTCGACCAAATCGCTTGTCAGGGCCCAAAGTCTTAACTGCTTCACGTCTTTGACGCCGTCCAAGACGCTCAGGGCGTTGCTGACGTCGTCCAAGTTGATGTGGGCGGGCACGCCCTCCATGAGAATGTGCACGGTATCGCGCAGGACGGTGAAAGTCGTCGCGAAGACGATGAACGAAAAGACGAGCGTGCAAATCGGGTCGGCCAGCTTCAGGTGCGGGAAGAACTTGATCAGCAGCGACGAGCACAACACGCCCAGCGACTGAAGCAAGTCGCCCAACACGTGCACCGCCGCTGCGCGCACATTCAAATGCTGCAACAAAGACACGTCAACCAAGCCTAATTAGTATAATGTTAATAGAAAAGCATTCTTACTTGATGTTTGGCCTTGTGCTCGTGCTCGTCGTCCTCCTTCATGCGCGTGTGCTTCGTGCCGTGGCTGTGGCCGTGGCCGTGGACGTGGGGGACGCCGACGAGCAGGAGGCCGAGCACGATGTTGAAGACGACGGCGCAGACGGCCACCACGAGCATGGCGTCGGGCTCCACCTCGAACTCGCCGTAGCGGATGCGGTGCAGGGCCAGGTAGATGAGCACGCCCGTCACGTACCAGAGCAGCACGATGGTGAGCAACGCGCCCAGCGCCTCGGCGCGGTAGTAGCCGAAGGTGAATCTGGCACTGGGTCTTCGCCTGCCGAGGTAAATGGCGGTCAAGGAGACGCAGAAAGAGGCCAGGTCCGACAACATGTGGGCGGCGTCGCTCATGATGGCCAACGAGCCCGACAGGTAGCCGCCCAGCATCTCGCCCGAGACGAACAACACGCACAGTACGATCGCCAGCTGCAACTTGCGCGTGGCCGACTCCACGCTCGCCTCCCTTGGCGTCGACATCGGCGGCGCCGCCACCTCGTTGGACTTCGGCGACTCCGACAACTCCAGCACCGTCGTCCCCTCCATCGATCTGCTACTCGCAAAGAACAAAGCATTAATAGTGTATTGCTTAAAACCATTTTTGAGTGTTTTGCCATAACCAAAAATAGACGGAATGAGCGCCATTAAAAAGTTTTTATGTATTTTAACATTTGTCAGAATATTATTATTAATAGTTTTAATTACGCTTAATTACGCTCATTGCCAGGGACTCATTAGGGGAAAGTGCAGTACATGTTCTCGTAGGCGATGAGCGGCGACCTCAACTCGTGCTCCTCGTCCTCCAAGTCGAACGCGCTACAAGGCAACCAATCAGACGAATTTCACCAAAACTTGATTAAAAAAAGGCAAAAAAAAATCTCAAAACAAAGTCTTTTGTGTCTCCTGCTATTTTCAAAAGGGCGATAATACTGACTTAACAGCCAAAATTCCAAGGAGCTTATAATAAGAGAAGGCCTTAAGAAGTTGAAGGTCAGATGGGAGGCCTAGCTCTACACAACTTCCTCTATCGCGGCCATTTCGAGGTTCTATACATACCAGTACGCATAATACAGATAGAGAGAGGGATTGAGTGAAGTAAACACGTTTGGGAGGGCATCAGGTAGTTGATTTTGGCTAGATAGCGGATTTTTACTTGAGTTTGAGCCCACCTCGAGTAATGTCGTGGCCCAGGTAGAAGGTGGGCCTTGCCTGCTCTCATGTAGCTGTGATCGCGAGGGCCCCGAAGCGTCTACTGCTCCGCCAGAGCGAAACAGGTGCCGAAACGAAGCACGCCATCGCGCTCCAGTCCGCGGACCCTCCACAAAAATCTGTGTCTTTCACCCAAGCACTTCGTTGCACTCACAAATTGTCACTTCGTGCACTTGGAACAGAAATGAACAATTCTCTAGCTGTCTTAATTTGCACACATGATCATTACTGAAATTTATTGAGATTCGGTATTTGAATTGCATCCTTTATTAAAGTGTAATGAGGGTTAAAGCATCCTTGAGACTCGGCCTTAATGTGCCTACACACTTGATGTACTCATTGCATCATTTTGTGCTGGTTTCTTTTATACTGCGAATAGAAGTTGATGAGGTCCCATTGAAGCAGTTGATTGCCCCTCAAACTATGCTGCAGAGCAAATGGAATTGCACGACTTAACATCTCGAAATTCGATGCCGCCAAGTAAATCGTCAAGGCCACACAGGTCAATTTTTAATGTGTCTACTATATATAGCTACTAATTGATGATAATTCAGTATAAAAGGCTTTATTTGGTTCAAAGCCTCGTTTCCTTACTATATAAAAGTCACTTGTGACTCAAAGATTATAACTGATCTTTTTAAATTCTTAACAAATGACGAGAAGAGTTTGTTTCATTTTTTTCTGGAATTGTTTAAGGAAAGTAAACTATAATTTTTCATGTGGAGACTCCTTTTATTCTTGCTCTTTCTCACATTTAACAGGTAGAACATAACAAAAGAAGGTGATACTGGTGGCAAAGAGAAAGCGAGGAAGAGCACACGTGGCCTAGAGGCTCGCTACATATGTCTATAGTACATTTTCTGCCTACAAACATGTTTACATAAAAATAGCCAAATCTCATCTTCAATGCCTAACACGAGAAATATGCAGGTAGTACCTAAATACACATAAAGCAAGTTACTTTATTGCAGCTCTGTACAAACAACTTTCATGGAGTAACAATAGATAATCACAAAATCAAAAAGCCTAGGCCCTGCATAATAAACTAATATACAGTCTATAACTAAATTCTAGTTTAAAATAATTACCAATAAAATGCACTTCATAGGTATAGACCCAAAAAGGCCAATAATTGTAGCAAGCCTTTGTTGTGCGCATGCGCGAATCGGCTTTGCGCATGCGCATTCGCACTGCCTGATTCTACATGTGGGCCAGCCTCTCACACGTGCTCTACACATCTACATCGTGTGTGTACACACATTCCTAGAAGCACGTAGTACAATCAGTGTGTAGAGAAAAGGTTTTTTGTGGTTGGAGAGAAGGCCCTGTTGGCCGCTGAATTTCTAGGTGTGGCACTTCCTCTGCGTCCATCGCTTCGCCCAGAGCTCCCGCACCTCTCCAAAGTCGGTATACTTTCTTGAAAAATTTCGGTGTAAATTCAAAAAAGTTTATCTCAACAATATTTTAGTGCCTCTTTATTTGTTTGGTCGTTTGTGTTGTCTAGAGAGCTCTGTTTACTTGTTGATTGATTAGTCACGTGAGTAACAAGACGTTCTTTTCATCTTGGACTCACTAATATGACCGACCTCATTCAAAAGTCAAAAGACAAATGTCATTTGAGAGGGACCAATTGATTTTAATACTAAAAGTTATTAGAGAACAAGTAATGGTAACTCAACCAATGAGGACTCAACCCTTTGACAAGACGAATTGAAGCATATTGTCATATAGAAAAATATGAAGAACTCGCTGAGCTGCACGCGATTCTGGTTGCACACGTGACTGGCTTTCTGGCATTAGAGCCAAGTTGGCTTGAGGGATGCCATTTGGCCTCAGGTAGAGGAAGGTCTCTCTTTACTACGAAATTCACGTAGCACCAATACCTGGAAGCACAATTAAACCACTTTTGCTTCACCCACCAAACTCAGCACTACAGCATTTCATGTAAGTGTTATTGTCATATTCATATTAGATGACATGACTTCGATATTGTGACAGCAATACCTATTTAGTGGTGGTTGATTTATCGATTGGATTTACCGCACTTTTATTACATTTCCTCCTCATAATGTCTAGCTCATTCAATGCTTGTTGTAGAGTCCGTTTTAATGGAATTGGAAGCCTTTAATCGATCAACATCAGTAGTGCATTACATGTGTTGTACATATGCACGCACTTCTCTACTTTATTGGTGCTTTATGCTCTATTGTTCTGTAGTTGTATGTTCTGAAGTAAGTCTTGTAACAATGAGGGATTTACTAATGCATGAGCTATTGACAACAGTGAGCTGCTGCTGATTGCTTGGAC
>JAOXNJ010013902.1:0-13802 GCA_028566655.1 Metis holothuriae
TTGGCGATGATCTCCACCTTCCCGTGCTGCATCACGCCCACGCACGAGTACGTCGTGCCCAAGTCGATGCCCACGGCTGGCGTCTTGCCCATGTTGAACTTCGAGTAGAACTTCGCGAACGCGCAACGAAAACAGGAGAAGTAAGCTGAGCGCTTGTGGATGCGGGAATGGCGGCCGGTAGCGACGCCTCTTCTTTTCTTAACCGCGCGACTCAGGGTTGCCACAAATCCGAGCCAAGCCGGAGCCAAACGTGAGACTTTTCGTGAATTTATTCCCAATATTTATGAAATAAAAGTGACTTTAAAAAGGAAACAGGATCTCAAAATAAGGCCTTATTTCATCATTCATTAGCAAAAAAGGCTTTGTTAGGTTCGTAAGGGAGTCGCCATTACAGATTTACAGGGAAAATAAGAAAGATAAAAAAAGCCAGAAAATGCGTTTGTCTGGCTTTTTTTCGGGAAGTGTCAACCCTGATTTTGGCTTGGGCTGGGGCCGGCCGGAAAGAGGGGAATGTTGTGGAAGCTTCTGGAAGGCTCTAGGCGTGTTCTAGAAATCAGGGTTGGCATTTATCTGAACGCGGTCGCTGCAGCTGTTGCCAAATGCGGTCACGTGATCAACGCATGTCGCTTCTAGAAACATCTACTTGAATAGCTAAAGTTATGTAGTGACTAGTAAATAATGGCATTAGTGACCATTTGTGTAACTAGTGCATGCTTGCTGCACACGTAATTCTTTTCTTCTGTATTGCACGTGCTTAGATTAGTCATGGAAGAAGTCGAGGTTGTTCTGGAAAACTGTAGAATTGTTAGAAAAGGCACTGCAAATTTAATGCTATTTTTTTAAATTTTGTAACAAGTGTTTACAATTTTGAATTAATGTAAGCTGAGGACATTAAAATGCGTGTTGTGCAAGTGGAAAGAAAAATTTAAAAATCAAAAGCGTTTTTCAATGATCTCCCTTATAGGAGTTTAGAAAAAAAGGGAAGGTTTTTTACATAGAATTTGGGATACAAGTCCAAAATATGGTTGAAATATGGCAATATAACTTAAATTCTGTTGCATTGGATAAAGCCAAATATCAATAAAATTTAACAGATAAGCGCTTTTGAAAATGCAGTAATTTAAATCATATACCTCCATCCATGGATACCACGCACCCGTAATTACAAAATATCCAGCTTGACCTAAAACTTTCTCGATTCACAGGAAAACATGTAAATTTAAATTAGTGAATAATGAAAGAAAAATAAGGAGCCACAAAAAGTAGCTGTAATTTATAATGATTTCTGAAGAAATACAGCAGTATAGTGGTAATGAAAAAAAATTAAAATCTAATAATATTTTACTCCATTTCTGGAATATTAATTCTTAATTGCCCATTTGATGTTCGAGAGCCAACATTGACTCACCAAAACACAAATTTAATAATGACATTTTTTTAAAAAAAAAAACGTAAGGCCTTGTTCAAGCAGCACAGGTTCAGAGGTGTGTCGACTTCCTCTTTGGATAAGAAATCTTGACCTGTTTTACCTATTTGGAACCATTAAGCAACCTATATGGATCAGAGTTTGTCACAAGGACACCAGGAAACAGAAACGATTTGATTGGGATCCACCCACCCAGTCCGGTATCAAAAAATTGAGGAATGGGTATAAATAGAGGAGTGATTCTAGGCCAAGGCATCAGTCAGATTCTCTCTGAACCATCAACAACAACAACCAACAATGAAGGTGAGCCCTTGCATTTCTAAGTCTCTTTTAAGTATTTTGGGTTCTCTACACTCATTTTAGCACAATTTGCTTAATTCAAACTTCACTTCACATAATCAACCAAATTCTTGTGTTGTAGTCCTTCATCGTTCTGTGCCTGGTGGCTGTTGCCATTGCTGAGCAGAGGAGTAGCCAGACCTACACTCTGGGCTCCACCGCTGTTGTGGACCACAGCAGCGACCACAGTGCTGGCCCTGCCCAGTCCCACCAGCCCGCCCCTGCCTACAAACCCAGGCCTGTCTACAGACCCAGACCTGCCTACAAGCCCAGGCCCGTGTACAGGCCCCAGCCCTCTTACAAGCCCCAGCCCTCTTACAAGCCCCAGCCCTCTTACCAGGAGCCCCAGTATGATGCCCATGTTGAGTACGACTATGCCTACACTGTCCAGGATGACTATGCTGGTGTCGACTTCAACGCCAACGAGAACCGCAATGGCTATGCCACTAATGGCCAGTACCAGGTCCTCCTCCCCGACGGCCGCACCCAGATCGTGACCTACAATGTTGCTGATGGCTACTCCGGCTATGTTGCTGATGTGCAGTACTCTGGTGAAGCCCGCTATGATGAGCCCAGGTCTTATGCCCCTGCCCCCAAGTACAACCCTGCCCCTGCCTATGGCAACTAAGGTGACCCATTCTGTCCTAATTGCATAAACTTATTTATGGATTGGTAATTACTGGTCAATGAATAAAGCATGTGCAGACTTGCGCAAATATCAATCGGTTTTTGATCGACTCAATTAGAAAGGTTTGGGTTGGAATGTCACGGGCATCAAGCGCCACCATTTGTACTCGTACCAGCTGGAACAGTTCTTGATATTCGCAAATGCCGAGAACCAGAAGAGCTTGTTAACAGCAATAAGTAATGGCCAATTTGTTGTTTTTTTTCTTCAATCGATCCCAAATCAACTTTCCGTTCAATGCAATCGCCATGGGATGCATGCTGGCAAAGTAGTGGGAGAGCAATGAGACCGAGAAAGTACATACTTTTTTGTGTTCCATCAGAAAAAGAATATTGTAGGCATGGAAAATTGTAAGAAAAAGTTAACAAAATACGCATTCATTTCCAAGAAATTTTTATTTCCTTGTGCAAGTAAAAGTAAGAGATTGAAATGGACTTAATAATGCAAAGCGAAACTCATGTGCTTCGAGGTTCTTTAGAATAGAAGATGTATCGACGACAAGTCAAGTTGCAAATCGTGGAATGTCAAAGCCATTTAGCTCTTGTTTATTTGCGCCTTCTTAGTTATTTGAAGTCGAGCTTTTCAAACATTTAGACAAGGAAGTGGGGCCGTCATTTTCGAAGTAGCCATTATAGCCACCTGCTTATTCACACCTTTTTCCATGTCTGTCGTCGCTCCTGACCTTTACTTGTTCTCCTTCAAAACTTTCTTTCTCAAGAAAAACGATCTTGGTGGCTTCAAAACTTACTTTAGTCGAGCTCAGACAGTCGAGGATGGCGTCCAAGGCGAACACGCTGGCCATGGAGAGGATGAGAGAGCGCGACGCCCAGCATCAGATCCTTGCAATGAACACGGCTCAGAAACGAGGCACTCCAATCGTAAGTTTGTTAAAACAAATATTTTGGTTTCTTCTTCTTCAAAAAATCCATTTTAATCAATTTTTTAGGTTTATTTATGTTTTTTCAAATTTTGTCTTTTTTTCCAGCGTGACGTGGGGCTCCAGAGCCGCGTTCTGAACTGGATGCTGGCCGTGATCGACGAGCGTCCGCGCGGCCGTTGCGACTACGACAATTGGATAAGAGATGGAATCGTTCTCGTAAAGGTTTTGCAACAGGTCGTGTTCAATTCCGTGCCTCACGACTGGATTTGGCCAATTGCGAATTACAATTCGGACGAGGAGCGAATCAAGGAATTGCTCTTCTATCTGCACAAGTTCGGAGTCGAAAAGGACTTTTTGTTCGAGCCCAGGGACTTGCTCGAGGCCAAAAACGTCCCCAAGGTCACCAGATGCATGGCCAGACTGGGACAAGTGGTTTGTTGTTCAACAACATTGCATTCGAAAACCAATTGCCAACTCAATATTAAGTAATGATGATGGAAGTGCTTTAAATTAATTTTAGAGATGATATCTGTTTTTAGGCGAATTACCAGGAATTTGCGAATGTGAATCTTTACTCCTCAGACGAGGGCGAGTTTGGCCAGGCCCAAATCGGGGATGAGTGCAACAAAGATGCTTCTGAGGATAAAGGTCTGAACAAGATTACTATGGAGGGAAACTCAGTGATCTGAATTGCAACGATTCCTTTTAAATTTCTCTATAAAAATTTATCGACAATTCAGGTGTAAATGAGCAATTTTTCTATGATATAGGAAGGTTTTTATTAAAAAAAAATGTTTCAAAGAGCTGGACAATCGGAGGTCATTTACTTTGAAAATACAAAAAAATATACAAATATTGACTTAATTATGAAAGAAGCTGCAGAAAAAGTTTTCTTAACTACATATAATGTATACCCAAGCCTGTAAAGGAGTTCTAAAGAAGCTCATGAAGACATGAAAACACTGATAAAACATGTCAAAAAAATTGATTTCTCACAAAAATCGATAAAAACGTCTCTATCATTGTGATATTAACGCAAACAACACCAAATGCTACCAATAAACAAGCGTAAACATTGATTTTATCAGCCTTTTAGCGTCGAACTCGACTCGCAACTCGACCCGTGATTCGACTCGCCAAAACTCGGGTGCGATCCATCACTAATTTTCGTCTGCGAGCGTCAGCTGTCGATTTCTATTTCCGCTTTATTCCAGTTCCGGCGCGCCGTGCATCCCCACCGCTCCAACTCGCCGCACTGACCGTCGCTCAACTTGTAGTTGTTGGTGATCTTCTCGTCGACGATGTCGAGGTCGGAGGAGGAGAAGATGTCGCTGCAGAAGTCGATGGCGGACGTGCGCGAGTGGCAGGTGCAGAACCAGCTGGAGAAGGAGAGTCTGCAGGCCGAGCTGCAGCGCGTGAGCGAGGACAAGGAGGCCGCGAAGGAGGCCGCCACGCAAGCCAAGACGGAGATGGACAGGCTGCACGTGCGTCGGCTTTTCTCTTGTTTTCATTGAAATTTGGTTTTCATTGATATTAAGTGATATTTTGATTGCCAGGGAAATTTTGGTTATTTTGTATTCTTTAGGCGCTGAAGTCGCGCGCCGTCGAGACTCGCAACCGGCTGAAAGCGAAGTTGGCGAAGAGGCGGGGCGAGAGTGAGGCTCACGCGTCGAGCGTGCTCTGCAAGTTGGAGAGCGTCATCGAGGACCAGAGCCAACAGAGCGCCAAGTTGTCCGGCGCCAGGGACGCGTTCGTCAAGCTCGTCAACGAGGAGGCCGTGGGGCTGCAGCAGCAGATTGAGGACGCCATCGATTGCATCGAGGGGCATGTGTGTGATCTATCAATCCGACTTTTCAATTCTTTGTTTTGGCTTTTACCTAACAATCATGCCGTTTTGACGCTTTTTCCCTCGACCGCAGATGCGCCGCAGTGCCAGCACCAGAAAGGAGATCGCAGAGGCCGGAGACGACGTCAAGCGTCTTAAGGACGAACGAGACATGGTTTCAGTCGAGCGTTCGCAACTACGTGACACCAGAGATAAGTTGGCGACCAAGTTGTCCGAGCGCAGGACTCAGCTTCAAACCATTCTTGATGAGACGGCCAAGGTCGAAAAGGGCAACGAGGAAAAGAAGATGAGGTTGAAAGAGGTCCAAGAGGAGAAGGAAGTTCTCAGACGCCATCTGAACATTCAGATCCCCACTAAGGAGGCAGAGCTTCAGTGTCTTTCGTCCGAGCTCGACACGTCTAAGTCCAAGCAAGCTAAATTGAAAGCTGAAATCTCTGCACTTGTAGACCAATTGAACTCTGTCAAATCGGAAACGGAGAGTGTCAACAAGAATGTGATCGATATGGAGCAAGAGCTCAAGTTAAAAAAGTGAGTGTAAAATTGTTAAGCTATGCTATTTCACTTATACAAGGAGCATAAACTTACTCTATCTTAATTATTTTCAACCCAGAGAAGACCTTTTGGCCAAGGAGGAGGTTCTGAACGAGGTGCGCGAGGACACTGTAACTCGGTTGAGCGAACTCGAAGAGTTCAAGCGTCAGCAAGTTTCTTCTCTCGACGAGAAAATTAATGAAGTCAATGCTGAGAAACACAAATTAGATGACTTGGAGGCTAAGAATGCCAAAGAAATCGACGACCTAAGACACAAAAGCTTTAAGCTTGCAGAGGAAAAGAAAGAGATGGAGCACACGTTTGCCCTACTGAAGCAACTGGAACAGCAGGATCGCCAAGAGGAGATGGCTGCGCGTCAGAGCCAAGCCAGACAGGTACTAAAGAGAGAGTATCAGAATGTGTGTGTTCGTTTATTAATTTTAAGAATTTTTCTCGTTTTTTAGGAAGCTGAGGAAGTGCAAGCTCTTAAATTCAAGATCAATTCTGCGGAACTAGAAATTCTTGACCTCAAAGACACCCTTCGTGAGAAAGAGAAAGTTCTCACCACTCTTGGCGCTGAAGTCTTCAAGGCTCAACGTAAATCGGACGAAGGCAGAGCGGCTGGGAAAGAGAGTTTGACTCAGCCTGACAAAAATGAGGTAACTTCCAAGAAGAGCTCTGATGTTTCAGCCCAGCCTCTCGACCAAGACCCAGACCCTTCCGCGCAGCAGACATCTGCCCACTCAAACATTAATGAGTCGAATCAGGGCTCAAATGTTGCTTTGCCCGTTATCTCGCGATTGCCCACTCAGCCGAGCAATGCTTCCGAGTCCGATTTCTCTGACTTCCTTGCCCGGACTTCGCCGAGTCGCTGGGACACTAACAAGCTCATCAATTACTCGTTCTTCGGCTCAGGCAAGAAATGAAGGTCGACGATCGAAGTGGAAGTTTGAGAGAGATGTTTTAACTACGGCAACAAGAGTCTTCAGGATCGTTAATTCCATGCCCACTTATTCCTCGCCATCACATCCCCAATTTCGTTATACACAAACACACCACTTCAGTTTCGTTATACATATCATGAATTTATCTAAAAATTAGGTAGGATGAATTCTAGGCCTGTAAGTTAACTTTCTTCACATATTCGGCAAACAAATTTCCCTTTAGTAGCAGTTGTCTAATTCAAAGTTAGAGTTCCCATCAAAATTATCACAAATCAAACGCCGCCAACGACATTGGCCTACAGACAAAATCGTCTGCTGCCACCTTACAATCATCAATTCATAATTAGAATCATTAATATGTGCCCAAATTAACAAAGTAAGCTTCAATCCCTCGCTCCCCGACAACTATCAATTTCTCCTGTGTAACCAAGTTAACATCGCTCCTCCAAAATATGCCGCCCTTTTTTCTTCCTATTCAAACATGCAAGCGCTTAATTCGGCCTACATCGAGTTCTTTGCCCAAATTCGCAAAAACTGAAGTGTACCTCAGTTGCCTATTGAATAAACCTTCGATTAAAAAATCGAAACAAACATTTTTTCGTTGTTCTCTTAAGATTTTTCCAGCCAGTCTTTTCTACCAAGTTTAGGTCTTTGTAAAACCCCCTTCTGCAGAGAACATTCTTTGTACGAAGCAATGAAAATGACTTGAACATTGCTTGAAATCAATTGATTGAGAATAAAATCAACTGACAAGCTCATTAATAAACCTAGGAAGCTAATTAGACCTTCCTGAAGCGCAACATTTGCTTTAGCTGGTCACGCAACCTCGCAGACTTTTCTATTTCTTTTTAGACATCCCGGACGTGTTCTTTCCTACGCGAAGGATCGTTTTACAGGAGACGGACCTAAAAATGAAGCTTGACCAACATTGCCAGAAATAGTTGACAGTAAAGGGGTCACAAATAGACACTTTTTACAGTATTGTTAATCAGACAAAGTGCGTATTAGAGCTCATGTGCTTCTCATGAGATCAAAAGAGTTGCTGACGCAGGGTGTGAATCGTTTGAGAGTCGTAAAAGCTAAGTTGGTCCCAGAAGCTCTCCGATTCCGACTCTTTGTTGCTGACTCGACACTCGAAATCAGCAATTCGACGCCTCCGACACCAACTCTCATGGGGCATTGATTCCTACAATGAAGTAATTATTCTTATTAATAGCACAATAAACGCTTTAATAAGTGTGTAGCAGCTAAATACTACACAAAGTAGTCAAACTATGTACATAAGAGAACAAAGAGCTAGGCTGTTCGCTCACTTTTATTGTGGGTCAGTCACTTGCCTTATTGTAGTAGTGGAATAGTTCTGTACTAGGCGAAGAACACACGTAAATCGACCCTGAAAGTAAATAGTTCTGTAGTAGTATGCACGAACACTACAGAAGTACAAATTACAGTATACGAAGAATCAAAGTAAAACATGTACAAGCATGTACATAAATGCTGCATTGCAGTTGTGGCAAGCAGGACACGCTGGAATCACACTTGGACCACGACTAAAAGTCCTCGTTCGTCCAAATCGACCGAATCAACAAGTCGACATCAAGCACGGTACATAAAACGCGTATAATGTTACATAATGTCTATTCGTGTACTTCCACTAATTATGGCTTTATTAAAAGTTAAATATGTAGATGCCTGAATGAGGCCACGTGGTTTGCACGTGTTTCGGGCCAGGTGGCCGCTTTTGGCGCCAAACGAGACGCAGTTCGGCCTTGGGCCAAAAGTGGGCCATTCACTGTACTCATTTTAGTCGTTGTAGTAATTCTTTTGGTGATTTGCTAAGAATCTTGAGGATAGAATAGCGTCCAGGAAGCGACCTCGGATTGGTCGCCCTCCCCTCTTCACAGCAACCGTTGAAGCCAGACTTGTTGCCAGGCAGGGAGAAACGAAGCCACGCCATTATACTACACAAAGTAATGTACAATACAGTCAATGGATTTGTTAGAGAACTAAAGGAGAATGAATAAGAGTAAAAGAGTATATATGTGAGCTCCTTTTCCTGTGTAACTTTGTGTAACTAACCACCCTGATCGCAACACGTGCTGCATTCTCTTTCTGTTGCCATGAGACCAAGCACGCCAGCAAGCGCGATTCTTGGCCAAGGGGGGTGCAACAGAAATGCCTGCAATAACGAAGCAACTAGGTAGGTACAATATGCTGTAAGAGCTAGGAGACATTTACTCTCTTTTTTTAAGGGTTCTTTTGTGTGTAGAGACAAGGTAGTGTGGGCCGACTTTCACCCCTTGGTTGGCAGCCGCCCTCATGCAGTTGTTGTAGAGCTTCAGGCAGCTGTCGCGTGCCCGCCCTGCCGGCCGGCGCCAGGGACAACGGCGCGCAGTCGGCGTCCACGCCCGGCAGCGTGCACAACATGAGCATCGCGTCCAACCTCCTCAACGAACGACCCAAACAACTAGCTTCTACTAAACTGCCTTAAATACTAAGGAGAACATTTGAGTTCCTTCTGGATATCAGAGTCCTTCAGCAGAGTGTAAACAAAGTACTTTACGTTCTGAGATCTGCCTACTGTGCTGTGGATGGAAGGAAGGAGTCACGTGTATTCACAGGTGAAAACCATGTTGATACGTCTCTCATGTTGCCAAGGCTTTTCGCATGTAACAGCTGAAATCCGCGTGTACTACCTGTGCAACTTTGACTTGACTGCCTAAGGCTCTGGTTAAGGCTCGATCTGCTCTCCCACGAGGATGAGCCACATGCATTGCCTGCAGTACATATACTTACTGTTAATTCTGCTATAGCATTGTTCTAAGTAGTTTTTGGAATTGCTTTTACCTTGATTGTGTTCTACTTGGGGCACAAACAAAAAGCATTGTTCGGCTGGTTTAATGGGGTCTGACGCCCTAGAGGCTCCAAATTGACCGGAACAAGCTAGCTTTATCACTACTACCTATTGCCATTAAGTATTCCTTCGTGCAATACGTAGTTAAAAGAATGTTTGGTGTGCACTTTTGTTTTGGGTCATTACTTCCATGCTTGGTTTCAAGCCACCTCTACCTACTGTCTGCTGACCCTAATACTGTTTGCCCATTTTATGTTCAGTTAGACTGTTGTCAGAATTTCGGTTAAACTGTTTTTATATTTAGATCTGGGTTACAAAGGTTTTGTGTAAGTCTTTTTTAGTCTATTTTTCTTGACAATTGCCTTAGAAGCTCATAGTTTGAGCTAATGTTCTGTGGGGGACACTTAATTACTTGCTCTACCCTCCATTGGCATTTTGAGCACTCTCATTTTAATTGATGGCTCGATCTGCCCTTTTTTTGCCTTTTTGTAAACTTTTTCAGAGACATTTCTCAGAAATTTAAGCAGACTTTATGGTGATCAATGACTTTTTAAGGCATAAAAAGTGCTTAAGTAAAAGGTACATACAAGAATGTACTAATACAGAAATGGAGTAGTAATGGCACTTGAGAGATGTCGTTATAATGGCTGACAATGGAATGCATCGTTTCTCCATGTCTAGAGCAATAATGAGTAGTACTGGAGTATTGAGACTAATACAGAAGCTGGGATGTGCATCTTCATTCTTGGCATTGCAGTGCACTATTGGAACTGGACTGAAAAAAAGCATTGTTGTGCACTGAGCCACGGAAACAAAGTAGGTAGGTGAAAGCAGTTCGTCGAAATGCAGCGCCTCTCTCAATCTCTTGGGTGCATCGGCTTTTCTGCATCCAATACAGAGCATTGCATTAAGAGAGTCAGTTCAGTATTATGAGAGCAAGGATATTGTACTGGCATATGCTGAAATTACTCTAGGAAACCATCCTTAAGAGTGTGTAGCTTGGGTGTCATACTAGCATATGAAGTTGCTTCTCCAAACTCATAAGCAAGGAATGTGGATTTGCACTTTGCATCCTTCCATAAATGCATTTATTTAGATGATGTGGCTCCTCCCCTTGTTGCTGGTCGTCTCCGCGACGTCGGAGTCGTCCTCCACGACGCTGATGGCGAGCGTGACGCACGAGTGCGCGGACAAGCCGTTGTTGATCAGCACGAGCACGGCCAAGACGGGGTTGATGCAGACGCCCAACTTCCCCCACGTCTTCCCCTTGCCCCTCAGGTGCACGTGGATCCTCGACAACTCAGGCATCCAGCACGACTTCAGACTCACCATCTACTTCAGTCAAGTATTAAACCATCATTATAGATTAATGCGTGCCAAGAATATAAGAAGAAAAATCTTGTTCCTAACGATTTTCGGTACTTATGAATGTTTGATAGTTTTACTTGAGAGCGGGATTGGTTCGACTGCACGTGGTGGATCGCGTGTCCTACTCTCGGTGGGCGTCGAGCAACTTCAGCTCTGGCGTGTTGCCCGGCCACGCGTTGGAGGCCGACTTCCAGCTGAAGTCGAGCGTCGACATCGACAACGAGGCCTACGTCGTGCTCAGCCTCGACCTCGCCCACGTCATCTCCCTCGACAAGCTGCATTCGCGTGTCATTGACGTAAAAATGCATTCAAGAGCGATTTTTAAAGGACATTCCACGATTCTTTTTTTCCCTTTTTTTAAGCCATAATACAGCATTGAAAGAGACACTATGTTCAGTATTATTTCAATGTTAAACAAGTGTTTGTTTTGAACGAAGGTGTACGACGAGTTCGGCTTCCGCGTGGTTTACGACGTGCGCAAGCGGGACGAGTCGCGGATCGCGGACTGCTCCTTGTTCGAGTGCCACCTCAACGGCAAATGCCGGCCTCAATTTTCCCTAATAAACTCAGAAATCCGTCTAAGGTAATTTAATGGTACACTAATCACTTGATTATTTGATTTCATGACGAAAATTGCGATAATTGATTGTGTTAGTGGCTTCGAATGCGAGTGCAGCACGCCGAACCGCGCCCAGATCGTGGACTCGCGGTTCGTGGGCGAGACTTGCAGCGTGCACAACGACTTGCGCGAGTGCACCGAGGACAACCGCAGACAAAAGTGCTCCGACAACGGACAATGCGGGTAATTTGCACGCGATAATTACTCTAATCATCCAATTGATTGATAACTTTAAAGCGTATAATGAGGATGGTCAGTCTAAGTAGGTTACTAATGGCTGTACTGATTGATTGAGTAGTAGAGCGAATTGACACCACAAGTGTTTCTCGATGTCCAGATTGCTCGAAATGATTGCGTCCATCTTGCAACAGGAAATAGAGCGACATGTAATTAGGCTCCTCACACATGTACAACGACCCTTAATTACACTCGCTATGAACTCTCAGCCCCAACTGTTACTAGCTAATAGTAGTATTGTATAATAAGAGTAACGTGCATGTAGCTGTGCTGATGTAGTGGTTAAAGCTCTTAAAGTGCCGCAATTTCCCCTTGGATGCGGCCTTAAAGAGCTAATTGCACTCCTTATGTACTCGTCTATGTATGTACCTTTTTTTTGGCTTGTTTTCATACTTATTGCTTTTTTAGGGACCAATTGAGCCGCAAAAGTTGGGGATTTTTTCGTCCTCCTCGTACATTTTATAGTATTTGTTTTGGTACCTATAATTTGATTCACTTCTACTTACTTATATCTTGCTACGAAGGGTGCAATAATCTTTGCACCTCTCGATGCAAGCCGCTTCCTTCTAAGCTCCTTCAATCAATGCTGCTTTCCCAAAGGGCACACACATCCTATGTAGTACACAATGTGCAAATACATTTAGGTACCTATATACTTCACACTAAATAAGTTAGTATAATGTTATAAGTACCATCGATGCACAAAGTCTTAGGTGTTGTGCACTCCTTGAAATTGTGAGGAGAGCACAAAACATACTGCTTGTTTTGTGCACTTATGTTCCTTCTCCAAAACATTTTGTGCACTCTGGTTCATAAATTCTTGTAGTTTTGCTCTTTGCAAATTCGTCTTCGCAAAAATCACTTGCTGGCTTCTACTAGGAGTTTTGGCATTTATGAAGAAGGGTAATATTGGATTTTGCGAGCTCTCCTCAATTCTCTAGGTGCAAATTTCTCTGAAAACTAACAACATAGCACACTGTACAGGTACTTATTTAGGGTGGAAAGAGTGTTTTGCAAGACATTTTTCAAATGTCAGTAGCTGGCCTGCTTTGTGCAGTTTTTCCAGGTCTTTTTTGTTATTCTACTAATGAAAACACGGGAAGTACGAAACTTGTCGATGTACACAATTTGGATGTACAAATCCAACGTAATTTATATTAAATTGAATCATTAAAATCACGTTTAAATATTGATGGATTGTCAACAGCCTTTTCAGTGACTAATCGAAGTATTGCTTTGTATTGCTTGCAGTTATTGGTCGAATCGTCGCGTCATGTGCAAGTGCGACGACGGCTTCCACGGCAAGTTCTGCCACCGCACCACCAACAACACCGTGGACAACATCGACGACAACGCCTTCGACGGCAATGACGACGAGGAAGAGGACGAAGAAGTTTTTGCAAAAAATGTGCAAAATTTCGCTAAACCCTCCTGTCCAAGTGAGTTCGAACATCCCAATGGATCATCAATCAATTGAGTCAATTTTTACCATTAATAACTACATATGCTTATTTTGTCCTTATACGTTTTTTTTTACTCTACTTGATGAGTATGAAAAGAAAGAAAGAAGAAGAACATTGTTGTTGGAAAGGGCAAGAGGTGCAAATTCGTACATCTTCTTTGTTCCTTTGAACAAGAAAAAGGTAAAAAGTTGATGTAACACTCGATTCGCAAGTCCTTCGCAAAAAAAACAGAGACGGAAAGTGCCAAAAAGACAAAAAAAGGAAAGAATTAGGCTTTAAAGACAAGTTTTGTATTTTGTGCGTGTTTCTGCAAGTGCAATTGTCTTAGTGACAAAAGGAGTATAAAGAAGTGCTTCTTATTTGCAGTCGAGTTCCTCGCGGTGCGCGTGCAAGAAGAAGACAACAAGGGCACTCAGGTAAGAACAAAAATATTGGTAAAATATGTCTTTATTGTTTTACTGTTACTATAAGAGAAACGAAAGAAATGGCAGAGGAATAAGAAGGATGGGGCAACAGTTGATTGTTGTGTCGTCTGATTGGGCAACTTTTTGTGGCTGTCCCTCCTCGCAAACTTGGCCTGGGGAAAGATGCAGCTGACAGTTTGCATTCA
>JAOXNJ010014013.1:0-13800 GCA_028566655.1 Metis holothuriae
CTTTTGAGAGCTTCCCAGCGACTGAGGAAATCGTACTTGAGGGGGTATACGAAAAGGAAAGAAAGGCAATTGATGAGCTAAACAGAGAACTCGAAAGAGACATGATCGCAAACAACATAGCAACAGCTATGAGAACAAGGGCTTTTGGTCAATATGTAGATGATCCTGCTTTTAATTATGCTTAGTTTTATTTGAGCGACGCCATGTTCTTGGGTTCCAAAATCTAAATTCAAAATTCTCTATCGGTTCTATATTAAGAGGCTCAACTGATGAGCCTCTTTTGTTTTCTCTTGCTGTTTCATCTTGAGTATTCGCCTCTGGCTCTTGGTCTTTTGCTTTTAAGCCAGAAGATAGCTGGTTTTGATAGAGATTTTGCCAGCGGTCACGCTGTGTTGTTGTGTCTTCAAGGTGTTTTCTGAGGTCAGAAATTTGCTCTTCTTTTGCTTTCAGGATTTCTTGATGAGCCCTCTCTAGTCGCTCTATTTCCTCAATATGTCGGGTGTTTTCTGGTGTTTCTACGCTGTTTTTAAGGGGTTCATGGTCGTTCAGTCTCTGTGTTGATTGGCCTGTTTCGTCCATTCGCCTTCTGAGCTTGTCTCCGTAGGCTCGCATGAGTTCATCATGACGAACACGAAAGGAGCCATCCTCAAGCACCTCGGCTGAAAACTTCCCTGCTTTCCTGTCTTTCGAGAGAGTGGCCTTGCTGATCACAAAAAATTTTGACGCCTCCCCAAGGGTGAAGGTCACAGGTGTTTTTTCGTGTTCGTTCATGGTGTTGGGCATTGTTCAATGAGATGTTAGGTGAAACGTTATCGGATAACAGCAGGAAATGGAAAGCCTAAAGCCTGCATGGCTCGCGAGAAAAACAGAGAGTAAGGATGTTTGTTGGTTTTTAAAGACTTCAGAATATGGCTTTATGTAGACATTCTTTAAGAAAATAGTAAAAAAACCATCTTGTTTGATTGCATATTTGTGATTTTTGGTGATTTATTGCTTGACAATATAGAGCCAATATTGTTATATGTATAATCTTATTTTATTGGCTGAATTTTTATTTAAAAAACACCATGAAAAGAGAGCAAGAAATTGAGAGCTTTAATTCTGGCATTATTAGAATTCTTCTCTTGCGATGGTATGCGAGGATAAAAGGGCTCTTTAACCTGCCATCCAGCAGAAACCTCTTTTACTTCTTGCTCCGAATACGTGTTCCCCTAGGAGATAGACTGAGGCATACCCACATCACAGGAGGCTCAGGGTCTGGAAAGACTGAGCTGGTGAAGGTACTTACTTACGATTATTTCCAGGAGAAGAATCCCTCTGTCTTCCTCATCTGCCCTCACGGAGACCTAGCCGAGGAGGTGGCCTCATGGAGGGAGCACAGGAAAGAGCCTGAGAGGCTGGTCTACATCGCCCCAGGCATAGACCCAGCCCATCGGCTCACGATCAACCCGCTTCAGATCGAGGACAGAAGCCCCGAGAACATCGACAGGGTGGCTTCTGAGCTAATCAGCGTCTTCAATGAGCTGTTGCCCAAGGCGGACCTCTCCAACCAGATGCAGGCGATCCTGTTCCCCTGCTTGGCCGTCTTGCTGGATCGAGAGGGGAGTACCCTTCTGGATCTTCAGAGGTTCATGGATGAAGAGCGAAACGCTGACCTAGTCGAGATGGGCATGCAATCGGGCTCACCAGCTCATCAGCAGTTCTTCTCTACCACGTTCCTGGATAAGCGATACAAGAACACCAAGCTTTCTGTAGCTACTCGTCTTCAGTCTCTCTTGAACTCTCGGGCCTTCTACGCCCTGACGATCGGAGAGAACACTATCAGCATTGAGGACGAGATCGACAGAGGGCGGTTTATTGTTTGCAACCTGGCCAAGGGTCGCTTGGGTGAGGACGCTTCTATCGCCTTTGGACGGTTCCTCGTGGCACGGCTTCAGAGCCACGTACTGAGGCGTTGTGCCCTGGCTAAGCAGTTTAGGCGACCCATTCACCTGATAATCGACGAGTTCCAGAACTTCGTGAGCCCTTCGATCGGTAAGATACTGACCGAAGCCAGGAAATTTGGCCTTCACCTCACAGCAAGCCAACAAATGCTTGGGCAGAACATGGAGGCGGAGTTTCAACAGCTCACGCTTGGAAATGCCCACATCAAGATTGCAGGGGCCAACGAGTACAAGACACGCTCAGGAATAGCCCGAGAGGTGGGGGTCGATCCAAAGGACTTCCGAAGGCTCGGGCGTGGTCAGTTCGTGGTATCTGTCGGGAACTATCGGCCCTTTAAACTGAAAGTTCCAAGGTTTCTCATTGGAAGCAAGAACACGCTCACGCCTGAACACATGGAAGATCTAAAGAGAAGACAGCTAGAACGCTTCTATAAGCCCTACAGGCAAGAAGAAGAAAGAAGCAAGGTTCTAGAGCAGGCAAGCGAGGTGGTCACTCGTCTTTCGCCTCCTGCCCTTCTCAAAAGGGGCGTTCCTGTTTCTCCTTCCAAAGAATTTCCCCTTCCTTCATTTGTTCGCTAGGTGGTACAATAGAGGGATACACTCCCCTCTTCATGCCAGTTGCACCCTTCCTGAATGTTGCCCATTACGAGGTTCTCAAAGCTCTCAGTGTGTACCGATTTCTGACAATCGAGCAAATGCAGAACATCACGGAAGCAAAGAGCTTTGACTACATCAGGAAGACTGTGAGATCACTTGAGAAAGAGGTTTCTGTATACCCTCTCATCGATCGAATAGAGGGCGGAATGATGCCCCAGCTAGGCCGAATTTCTGACCTGTATTTTCTGACGAAAGAAGGCGTCGAGGTTCTGGCTGACGCTGACAGAATAGACGCAAACGAGATCAACTACCCGAAGAACCCTAAGACGTTCAAGAACGACTATTTCCACCGCATACACACGATAGACGCCCACATCTCTTTGCGGAAATTCTGCCAAAGGCACAGTATCGAAATAGAGACCTTCGACGCTTACTACATGCGGAAGGACGGGCGAGATGGGGAGCGACTGAGCAAGGTTGAGATGGGTGATACGTTCTTCATCCCAGACGCGATTTTCACCCTCAGGCTTCCAGATGGAAGGCGGTACGCCTTCGCCCTGGAACTCTACCACGGCACGGACACAAAGAGGGTCTTGCACCAGCTCACCAAGCACGCTCAGGCGTTCGCAGAGGGGGCGATCAGCAAGCGGTACGATACCCAAGAGATCCATCAGGTCGTCTCTGTTTTCGCCTCCCTTCCCCAGCCTTTGCCGAAGGTTCCAGGGGAGAAGCTCACGGCACAGGATCGGAAGAAGCGGGCAAGGGATTTGGAGGCGGAACGCTCAAAGAGGGCTCAGCATGCCGTCATGAGAAGGCTTCACTCTGAGGCGGTCTTTGAGAAGGTACGAGGCCTCATGGCCTTTGCGACGCTTCACGACATCGAGGCCCACCACAACGAAGGCTGGCGGTCTCTCGATTGGCTGGACGGATCACAGAGGGGGATTTTGGGCTAGATGGCCAGATTGGCCCCTGAGAGGCCACAGGAGGCCCGCGAGGGGTTTTTCTAGGCAAAGGGTCGTTGTGAACGTCTCTCGCCTCTCTGAGGCCGTCTGAGAGGCTCACAGGCATAGCCTGAAGAGACCTTCTTCTTGATAGGCCCTTTTTCTTCTGAAATCCCGCTGGCGGGCTTTTTTGGATTTTTTTCAAAAAAAAAGAAAAAAAACAACAACAAGAAAACAACAGGAGTTCGCTCCTGTTGTTGTTTTTATATTTTAATATTTTATATATTTAGGGGCCGAAAAAATGGCTTGTTTTCAAGGGTTTACGGACCCAAACCTGAGAGATTTGGAGCCAAACCTGAGAGATTTGGAGCCAAACCTGAGAGATTTGGAGCCAAACCTGAGAGATTTGGAGAAATGCGAAAAAATGGCTTGTTTTCAAGGGTTTACGGACCCAAACCTGAGAGATTTGGAGCCAAACCTGAGAGATTTTGGTTTTTCCCTGAATCTTTTTGACAGACTTTTCAGGCATTTGCTATCCTAGAAGTACCTCCTATCCCCTTTAAGATGAGAACAATGAAAGTCAGACCAAAAATCGACTCAGTAGCAGTGGTCCATAACAATTTGATAGAGGCATTGGCCGAGTTAGACGTGACGCAAACAAAAATTATCATACTTGTTATTGGTGAAATAAAAGAAGATCAAGAAGAATTATTGCCTTTGGAATATTCCATCACTGATATTGCAAATATAGTAGGAAACAAAAAATCAGAGACGAGATATAAATACGTAAGAAATGCACTTCAAACCTTGCAAAAAGATTCTGTAGTGGCATTGAAGGGGTTAGATCAAGATGGAGATGATACTGTTATTATTGGGCCTTATTTTTCGTCTGTAGAAATAACGCCTGCGAAAAACAGGGTTATTTTTGAAATCTCAAAAAAGATGAAGCCCTATATCTTACTTCTAAAAAAACACTTCACGAAAATTGAAGTTCGATATTCAAGCCTCTTTGGCGTAGATACCCACTTGAATTTATACATCTACTTAGTTTCTGTATCATACAAAAGAGAAGAAACAATCAGTATTGAAGATTTGAGAGCGAAGTTGGGGATGAAAGAAGGAAAGATGGCTTCATATTCAGATTTTCGGCGTTTTGTTTTGGATTTGGCCAAGAAGGACATCATGAGAAAGACAAACATCGGATTTGAATATGAGCCAATAAAAAGAGGAAGAGGGGTGGGGTATATAAAGTTCAGGATTTTCAAGAATACTCCTGAGGTTTCTCTTGAGTGGCCTTCTGACAAAGAAGAGACCGATAAAGAGCGAGGTGGTCTTGTTGCAAAGGCTGTGAAATACGGCCTTTCGGAGAAGGTCGCCCTTCAGGAGATGGAAGGAAGGACTGACGCCGAGGTTGAGGAGGCTTTGAGGGTTGTAGATCAGAAGCTTCACGCTGGGGAAGCGGACAATCTCATTGGCCTCGTGCGTAGTGCCCTTAGAGACGGGTACAAGGACGATGCAGGAAGGGCGAAGGAGTTAAAGAAGGAAAAAGAAAAAGAGGCGAAAAAGAAAAAAAACGAAGCCATTGAAAAAGAAGAAGACGATTATAATGAACAAATAGAGGCCGACAATTTAACTAGAGAAGAAGGAAAGAGAATATTCTTTTCTCTCGATAAAAAAGGCAGAAAGAAGAAACTAGAGGCAGTTTTTGAGAGGCTTATAACAACTCCAACAATAAAAGACAGGCTTCTACAGGCGGTAGATTATGGGGGAATAGAGAAAGAAATGCTCTTTGGGACTGTTATGTTTCAGGTCGCAAAGTTAGAAGAAGAGAATGGCAAGTTTTCGGCTTGAGAATTACATGAGAAGATTGTCTATGAGGCCGACCTGTTCCCTGTGAAGGTCGGCTCTTGCTTCAGTTCTCTTGAGGCGTTTCTCTTGGTTGCCGTCCTTGCCCTTGCTCCAGAGGCTCCGCTTGATCCCTTGCCAGAGGCCCGAGCTTTCGAGCTTCTGGCGTTGGATCTTGGCAGACTGGCTCAATCGCCCAGCCTTGGCGTTCTGGGCGTTCCTGATCGACAAGAGGCCACTGGCGAGGGCTGAGGAGCCCTGAGGGCGTTCTCGGCCCTTCTGTGCCGTCTTGCGGGCTGAGGAGAGCTTGAGGGCTTCGCTGATTAGGTCGGCGGTTTCGTCTCGCCAGTCTTGCCTCTTGCCGTACTGGCCAAGGGTGAGGGCTTCGGGATCGAGCTTGGTGCTCTTTCCTGTCGGGATAGGGTGGACGAGGCCCCAAGAGAGGGCGAGCCTTCTCGCTAGTCTGGTCTTGCTTCCCGTGTGGTCAATGTACCGAGAGAGGGCCTCAGTTCGCCTCTTGAAGGCTCCCTGAGCCTTCCTCTCCATCTCCTGAAAGCGTCCTGGCTTTTGCCTTTGCATGCCGTCGAGCATGGAGAAGGCCAGGGCTCGGCGGTATTCCCTCCGCAAGGCCTCTCTCGTCGCCGTCTTCGTCCCTCGCCTCATGGAGTAGGGAAGGGTGAGGACGTAGGAGCCGAGCTTCTTCTTGAGGGACACGCCACCAGATCGAGGCGAGGCGATGGCTCCGAGGAGTGATGACCTTCTGACGATTACCCGAGGCATTTTCGAGGGGTCGTAGCCTGCTTTGGCCATGGCTTCCGCGATGGCCCCATGTTCTCGCCTCATCGACCTTTCCGAGAAGCCGTAGGGCTTGAGCTCTGCGGTTATCGCTAAGGAGTTGTCTCTGCTTGGCTTTTTGGAGTCTTTGGAAGGCCTTAGGGCTTGAGCTCCGCTTTTTGCCTCCTTTTGGGCCTTCTGAGCCTTGAGCTTGCTGATAACCTCAGAGAGCAGAACTGGCGAGGTTTGCCCAAGGCCTACCGCCTGAGAGGCTCCCTTCCTCGTCGCTCGTTGGCGTTTCCTGATCGCCAAAGAGGCTTGAGGCGTGTCTTCGATGAAATCATCGATCAACACGCTCATTTCTCCCGTGACGGTATCAATAGCCCCTATGTATCGGCTGATTGATCGGACGCTCTGGCCGTCCCTGTACCGTGTCTCTTGGTAGAGGTAGGTCTTTCCGTGAATGGTTCTTGTTCGGATCCAGGACAAGGGAAATTCCTTCTCGCTCTTCTCTAGTATTGAACCCGAAAGCTCGCACTACGTTCTGGCTTGTTGCCTCTCTTGTCGTAGGCTTGAGTGGTCGATATGTGGGCATGCCCTACCGTTGCTTTTACGTCTTCAATAGCTGTATTGGCTTCGAGGGCTTGGGTGATGAATGTTGCTCTTGCAGAGTGTGGGCTATAATTGGAAGAGGGTAGGTCTAGCTCTGAGACATACTTTCTGAAAATCAAAGTGATGTTCTCACGACTTAGAGGCCTACCCTTTCCAGCGGTAGGCCCTCTCAAGGCCTGGAAGATCGGCTCGTCTGCTCGAAGGCCGTAGGGGACGGCGTGGAGGAACTTGCGAAGCCTGCTTGTGAGGGCGGGGTTTATGGCGACCCTGTGCCTCTTTCCGCCCTTCAAGGTGAAATCAAGGCAAGGAAAGCCTTGATCCTCTCCAAAGTCTTTCACCTTGAGGCCTCGAAGCTCTGAGGCTCTGCACCCTGTATAGAAGAAGACAAAGAGGATTGCCTCATCTCTGAGGCCTGAGACCGTCGAGGTATCGGGAAGCTGTAGGAGCTGGTGGACTTGATCGCGAGAAAGAGCGGAAGTCTCAACCTGCCCTTGGGTGACTTTGGGACGCTTCACGCCGTCAACAGGGTTGCGTCCGATGATTTGCTTTTCGCAAAGGTGCTTGAAGAGCGAGGAGAGAGCCGAGAGCCGAGCATTCACGGTTCGAGCAGAGGCCCCAGAGGCCTGCAAGGCCTCACGCCATCGCAAGACGTCGGCTTGCGTGGCGTTCTGGACGTCTTCGGCTCTCTCGGCTCCGAGGAAGAGGGCAAAGCTCCTCAAGGCCACGCCGTAGGCCTCCTTGGTTCGTCCTGAGGTGAAGTTCACGAACCAGAAGGCGGTCTCATGAACCGCCTTGTCGTCGCCTTGGGTGGCGACAGCTCCCGAGCCCTTGGCTCCTTGGATCAAGAGCGAACCGCTCACGGCTTCATTTTCCAGCATAGAAGAGGGGAAACATTCTTCCCCTTCATCCTACCAAAAATCCTCATTATGAGCTACTCATAATGTATTTTATGAGTAGCTTTTTGGCTCCTTCTCGCAAGGCTTCTCTTCCTCACGCTTCCTCTCGGGCCTTCCCTTGAACGCTTGGGTGATGAGTTCGCCCCTTTCCCTCAAACCACAGGAGAAAAAAGGCAATCTTTTTGGCCTTTACGGAACTCGTTGAGTGCTTTATAAGTCTTTCTTGCTTTCCTTGCAATCTCAAAAGATGAGAACGAAATGATCGGACAACAGGACGACGACACAACAACAATGACCATCAAGGGCATCCCTACCGAGGTGAAGCAACGCCTCAGAGTTCAAGCGGCTAAGAGTGGACGATCGATGGCTGAGGAAGCAAGACATCTTCTTGATACTGGAACAAAGACGGACGACAACGCCTTTTTGGAGTTAAGAGAGACACTACAGAAAATAGGGAGAATGATCGAGGAGCAAGCTGAGAAGCGGAATATTTAGAGCTTAAGGATAAAAAAATGAGCTTTCACCCGATCTTTTCCGAAGATGAAAAAACCGAGTCCATTTTTCGCGGAATTGTTTTGATTTTAATTTTCTTTATATTGGGAGCTATCGAGCATTTATTAGAAGAGGGTTTGTTTTTAATTACTTTATTTTGGATATTATTTTTTGTTCTTTCTATTTTTATTATTGTGTTTGTTGCAAGGTCAATAATTCAATCAAGAAGAAATTCAAAAATAAGAAAGCAAGAGAGAGATAAAGAAAAAAGGCTGGATAGGGAGATGCGTGATCTATTCGGAGAGGGGTAATGGAAATAGGAAATCCAATTGTTAAAGTTATCTTTGGGTTGTTTTTCACTTTGATCGTTTTTTTTGTGACTTTTGAGATACACAATCATTTTGCCAGCAAAAGAAAAGCAAAAGATGATGAGAAAAGAAAAGAAGAACAGCAGAAACGAGATAGAGCTATAGATAGAAAACTCAACGAAGAAATGGAAGAACTTTTTGGCTCTATGAAATAACCGCTTTTTTCTCACTTAGCACGCAACCAAAACAGGAGAGAAACTCTCATGAACGAAAAAGAAACTCTAATCGCGACGGCAAAGAGGCAAATAAAAGAGGCCTCGGGATATGTCGAGGCATGCCGTAAGTCAGTAGAACAGGCAGAACATACGCAATCGGCTCTTTGGATTGATTTCGAGAAAATCCGAGAAATGCATGCGACATGTACCCAAATTCTGGAAAATGTCAGAAGGAAGGAAGGCCAGGCGAGCGGTGCTCTTCGGAAGATCGAGGACGTAGAAAACAAGGCTCGCCAGTGGTTAGATGAATACGCAGATGGTCTATATGAGAAGAAAGAGGAGTTAGAGAAAGTTCTGGCGAGCCTTGACCTTCAAGACCTGAGAGAACTCGCTCGCATTGTCACCTTCCTAGACAATGACAAAAAGACGGCTTTCTTTCGGTCTATTCGTGATCAGGTGAAAAAGGCGGATCAGACCAAGGCGGAACTTTCCGAACTCATCACGGGATCTTCGAAAAAGGTCAATCAGGCGACGCAAGAAGGCTTGGAAAGCCTCCGAGGGGCTCAGGCTCAGGCTCAAGCGAGTGCTGAGGAGATCATGGCGGTCTTTCAGGCGGAGAGACAGGCGATGATCGAGCTTGTCCTTGAGGCTCAGGAGCAACGGCAAGCAATGCAAGGGATGGCAGAAGCTCAAGCCGAGCAGACCCTACAACTCACCGTCGAGGTACAGAAGAGCAGGCGGGCCCTGGAAGACATCGCCCGAACCATCGAGGAGACAGGGAGCGTCTCCTTGAAACACGTAAGAGAGGTTCTTCGAAACCAAGACTTAATGGCCAACTTCGAAGGCGTGGAAAGCATCAACGGCGTGAAAGATCAACTGGGCAGAAAGGTAGGAGGGTAAGATGACGAACGATAGAATACAAAGAGAAAACCGCCTCGCAAGAGAGGCAATGCAGAGAGACAGCCTTCTATCAAGAGAGAGAATGCAGGGCGAGAATATTCGATCAAGAGAGCAAGCCCAGAGAGACAGCCTTCTATCAAGAGAGAGAATGCAGGGCGAGAATCTTCAATACAGGAAAGAGAAAGATCAAAGAACCGAGCATGATCGATACAGAACCGCTACACAAAAAGCCCACCAAGAACGAGCAAAACACGGAACTGATACCCTCTTCAACTTTGTGAAAGCTCGCCAAAACCAGCAAAAATTCGAATCAACCGAGCAACTACAGAGGGAAAAGCTCCATCAAGCCAGAGAGGCCGACAGTGAAAAGCGTCGCCAGTGGGAGCAAGAGAGAGCCTTCAGGGAGGAGCAGGAAAAGAGAGACGACAGAAGAAACAGGGAACAATTCCAGCAAAAGCAAGAACAAGACGCAAGGCTCAAGAGAGAAGCCTTAGATCAGAGAGAAAGAGCAGAACAACGCCGAGCAGAAACCGCAAGAACAACAGCGGAGACCAAAAGACAAGCAGACCGAGAAAGGAATGAGGCGAGGCTCTCTGGTATCCAACTGAGCCAAGCAGGCCAGGAAAAACTTGAGGCCATTAGGGCCGAGATTGAGGAGGCAAAAGACCGACGCAGGGCGGAGATCGACCGACAGAGGAAGAGCCACGACACCAGCGAGGACATTCGAGCGGATGGTGCGTTTACGGATCACGCCATCAAGAAGGAAGAGGCCTTTTCCGAGGCCGAGATAGACCGAGACCGCCAACGCTCCGCAAACGCCATGAGGGAGCAGAAAGCCTCAACAGATCAGGAGATCAGAGCCCATCACGCAAAGACCAAAACCGACACCAAAGCCTCTTTGACGATGAAGCGAGCAGAGCATGAGCTGGAGCTTCAGAAAGAGGAAAGGCTGGCGAGCATTCGGGTAGGGGAGGCCCATAGAATGTGGGTCATTGAGCGAGAAAGAAATCAACTCGCAAGCGAGCTGAGGCAAGCCGAGACGCTCCTTGAGATCAAGGCGAAGAATGCGGCCCAGGCTCGCCTCATGATCCTACAGCAAGCCCTCAACGAGAGAGGCGGGCGATCTTCTGAGGATCAGCACATCGAGACCGCCAAGAGGCTTTTCGAGGGCCTCAAAGGCGGAGCAGATCGCTCGACGGAGAGCCTCGCAGAATTTACCACTACAAAACAAAATGCCTTTGTCTCACCCCCTGAAACCCTCCCCGGCTTCCCTTCCGAGGGCTCCAAGGCTTCAGAGAAGGAGGACGACGAGTGACCGTATCGGAAGCCATGAGAGAGGGTAGAAGGGTGAGACGATC
This sequence comes from Metis holothuriae, assembly GCA_028566655.1. Taxonomy (NCBI): domain Eukaryota; kingdom Metazoa; phylum Arthropoda; class Copepoda; order Harpacticoida; family Metidae; genus Metis; species Metis holothuriae. Next base: position 10,882 of record JAOXNJ010014013.1, read on the forward strand.
GAGGAGGGCGGAGAGAGGATGAGCGAGGAGGAAGGAGCCACCTGGCGAAAGCCAGGGGCGAGTGATCGACGAGGAAGAGGAACGAGGCCACGCCTCGAGAGGCTTACCCTGAGAGCCGTTGCAGGGCTTCCGAGGGCGTCACCGTGCTTTCTTCTTCTCTGAAGCCTTGGAGAGAGAAAGGGGGTGCATTGAGATTTGAGGGGTAAAGCCTTGGTCATGAGTGATTTTTTTTGTACGCCAGACGAACCTCAAAAAAGCATGAAAGGACACCTTAAAAAGTGAACCCTAAAAGGCACATTGCAAAGGCCCTCTTGGAGATCGCAGGGAGCCAGAAGAGCCCCGGAGCGATCCGCATGGGCTCTTTTGTGGGTCTTGAGAATATCCCGCTTAGTGCGAGCCTTTGCGATCGGCTGGCAAGAGAGGGGATGAGGGGCGAGGTTTTCGATTTACCACTACCTACATTTGGAGGCTTTCGTGATGATCGGCAGAGCTTCAGGACGCCAGAGAGAAGCCCGAGGATCGAAGAGCTAGATCAGCTCCTAGGGCTTGGAATACGAGGCGAGGATCAGAGGGCGATCATGGGACACCTGGCCCAGATGATCCAACTCGACCAGCACCAGAGAGACCCTAGGCGACACTGGCACGAACTCCCGAACGACGAGGCGGGCTACGTTCGGGCTTGCTGTCAGCTCTCGCAAAATCTCGCCGAGGTGCTCAGAACGCCTCTCCCGTATTGGGTGAGCAGTTCTAGCTTGAAGATCCACCAGCTCATCCTTGGAGGTTCTGGCTCCGGCAAGAGCGAGGCCATGCTTCACCAGGTCCACCAGCTCACGGCTTCGAAGGCTGGGGCCGTCGTGGTGATCGATCCGCACGCCGACCTAGCGAAGGCCTGTGCAAGGCTCAGGGTTCACGGATCAGAGGAAGGGCTGGCCTACCTTTGCCCATCCATTGAGGGGTTCTTTCCCTCGCTCAATCCCTTTCAGATCGCCGACCGCTCGCCTCAGATGGTGGACAGGCACACAGAGTTTTTGATCGACGCACTCGCCCAAATCATCGGGACAGAATTTACCCAGCAAATGCAATCTGTTTTGAGTGCTTGCATCTCTACCTTGCTCCTCAGGGAAGGATCCAAGCTCTCTTGCTTGGCTCGCTTTCTTGATCGAAGCAATAACCAAGACCTTCTCAATTTTGCGATTGAGAACCACTACAGCCGAGCAGACGTTGATTTTCTTCTTCATGACTTCCAGAAGAGGGGGAGCTTCACCACCACAGTGGTGGGCTTGAGGGCTCGACTTCTTCAGATCCTAGGCTCTCATTCTTTAAGTCATATCTTGGATGTTGAGAAAAGCAGTTTTGATATTCAGAAGATATTACTCTCTGGTCGCTCGCTTATTGTCAGTATTCCGCAAGGCGAGATGGGCCAAAAATCAAGTCATGTGCTCGGTTGCTTTATTGTCGCCATGCTTCAGTATTTCGGATTACAGCAATACAACAAGGCCCAAGAGGAGCGGAAAAAGGTTTTTCTGTTTCTTGATGAGGCACACCTTTTCATGAGCCCGAGCCTTAATCAAATACTCTCTACCTCTAGAAAATATGGCCTCCACCTATGCGGAGCAACTCAGCACCTCTCAGGCTCTTCTCTGGATAGTCAGACCGTGCAGGCGTTCCGAGAGAATACCGCCGTGAGAATTTTTGGTGATGGATCAATAGAGGCCAGATCAGCCAAGGCAAAAATGCTTGGCGTAAGGGAAGAGGCCCTTTCTGGCTTGAGTGCTGGCTTGTTCGTCATCCGAACACGAGACGCAAGGCACGCAACGAGGATCAAGATTGAAAGCCGACTGGTGGAAAGATCCTCTAATGATTTTCTCTCTGAGGAGGAATGGTCGGAGAGGCTACGGCGCCAGAGAGCCCTCTACTATCGGGAAGCGAAGCAAGAAGAGAGAGGCTCGGGCCCAGAAGGCCCTCAGATCGTCACAGAGAGCCAAGAGGCCCTCATGATGAACCCTGAGCCATTGGAAGATCCAAAGGCCACTGTGGAGCCTCCTAGGGCCATAGAAGACCAAAGAGGAAAAAGACCACCACCAAGGAAGGCCAGAAAGGCCGAACCCCTGGCCCTTCCTGCCCCAAAGAAGGGCAAGAGGGGGAAGCGTGTTCCTTGGTCGCCTGACATGACCACGAAGGGAGGCGAGGAATGATCCGAGAGCCTCAACCCTTGAAGCCTACGGCCTTGGCGGTTCTCGAGGCGGTGAGGAGGTATCACCAGCTCACCACCTTGCACATGATGGCCCTTGGCTTGAGCCAGAACATCGCCTCACTCAGAAGGGCAATCAGGGCCGAACTCACCCAAAGAAAAAGGCCTCTTCTCCATCGAGTTTCATACGCTGAAGACGTGCAAACGGCAGGAAGAAAACGCCGTCATGACCTTTTTTCTCTTACGAAAGCAGGGGCCGAGTGGTTAGAGCTTCTCAATGATGAAGAAGAAGGCTCTATCCCTTTCTTTTCCCTGGCTGGCAAGATAGAACAAGACTACATACACAGAACCCTTGCGATAGGTGCGATCCTTCAGATTGAACGCCTCACCCTTGAAAAGGGCTTCTCTGTTGAGATCTTCCCCTATTACGCCCCTATAAAGGCTCTCCCTTCCTCTTCCCCTTCATATCCACGAGAGGGGGATAGTTCTGTAGAGCCTGACGCTGTTATTTTACTTCGCAAGGATGGGAAGCCCTCTCACCTCTTCGCTCTTGAGTTTCATAATCGGCAACGGACTACCTCTATTTGCCGACAGATTGACGGTATTTGCGACCTGATCGCTAGCGGTGCCGTCTCCCAGAGGCTGGGGGTAAGCGTGCCTCTCAAGCTCATTTCCTACTTCCACAGCCAAGAGAGCCTCATGCTGGCCCTTAAACGGCTCAATAAAGC
>JAOXNJ010014235.1:3181-13797 GCA_028566655.1 Metis holothuriae
ATTGATTGATTGATTGATTGATTGATTGATTGATTGGTTGGTTGATTGCAGCGGGAGCGGTCGCAGTTCCCTGGACGACTCCGGCGTCTTCAACGACGAGGCCGAGGACAACCGAGTGAGTGCTCTAACAACAACCTTATCAGAAAAGACAACTTTAAGCACTTCAACAAACTATTTGTAAAAAGTGTTATTACATATGAAAAGTGTGAGGCTAAGTGAGTGCACTTGGAAGGTGTGAGCCAGGGCATTGAAGCGTGACCGCCGTCACTCTCGACAGCTGTGGCCGGGACAGACACGTCAATCGGAGAGTCTCTCCCTTTATAGGGTGCATGGGGCCTGAGGGCAGCTCCAGAGCTCTCAAAAGGGACTCAAACGTCAAGGCCACACTTCAGTACCACTCAATGTACTGCTAGCAATACAAGGCCACAACAGACATGGTTAAAGGGGCAAGACATAAATGGTCACATAGTTCTAGTATATAGCTTTTTAGTTCAATATTCTAATAGTGCTGTGCTTTCTGCAGCTCCCAAGTGGCATGGAGTGACTATATACATATAGAAGAAGAGCGACGTGTGGAATAAAGCGTCTTGTCTGGCAACAACAACTTGAATTACTTGCAGCAAACAAGTCATAAAATGCACTTTCTGATGAGCCTCTGTATTGCACAAACAACAATAGACAGAGAGACATTGTGACCCAGTACGGTATGCTTGTTGCCTTTCTGTGGCCAAGTCATTAAGCCTCGCTTTTAAGCACTTGTCCACCGAAAACTTGGTTTTTGTCGTAATAAAGGGCTTTCTCCTCGCATCCCTTGGGATGCCAACTCATTAGAGCTTAGTGAAGCCATCTCTCTGCATAATGGCGCCTTGCCTACTTGCTTTAGTCACCATAAAGTAAGTTCAATAGGGCTTATTACTGACACTATTGATTGCTGGGTTTATTCGTAGATCATCGCAAATTGTGCTACTCTTTCCATATAAGAGACTTTAATGGCAATATAACAATATTGGTAAGTATAGAGCAAGTGGGTATAAGGTAGTGTTACGTGAAAGAGGAGCTTTGGCGGTGTTCTTGCTACTCGATAATGGCCGCCAAGCTGAAGGAGGCCTTGGGAGGGCCAAAGCAAACAGCGCATCTCGGGAACCCCGACATTATCACTAATACTTTACTAGTACAGCTATTTAGTGTTCAATATATATGTATTGGTTGGCATTGTGGGTAAAGAAGTGCTACAAAGAGAGGGATGACAGTGAGCAAAGATGAGAAGGGGCCAGGGGTTTCCGGCCACGTGGACTGCGACAACGATCCCCTCAACCGACAATCACCAGAAGCACATTATGTGCTCTACACATTTGATAATAGTTTTTATTACTGGGTTATGTAGCAAAATGTGGGCTATGATAGTGATGGTCGTTGTCAGCGCGTCGACATGTGCCGCATCCCCTGCCATTCCATCACTCGATTGCCTCCGAACCACTAAATACCTTTTATGTACACCTTTTTTTGTGTTCCTATAGTAGAAATTATATGAGAAAGGACATTAGAGCGAGTGGATCAGGTGACATTGTGCAGATCCCAATGACAATTGTCGGGTTGATGGACGTGTTGCAGATGAACGGCGACCGCATGGCGCTCAATCGCGGCCACTCCGTCGACCCCGCGGACCCCGTCAACGTCGGCGAGGCCGACAAGCAGCAGATCGACATTCCTGTCGTCGTCTCCATAGGTAAAACAGGAGTAAAAATGACCTTTTATTTATGGATAAAGTGACTTTTGACTGCAGAGACGAGTACGGACCGCAATTGCCCGGGCTGCCGTCGCTGCTGCCTGGACTACGAGCTTTGGCTGCGGTTCCAGAACGTGCTGCTGGTGGTGGTGCACGACGTGGCCTTCGACGCCACCGTCACGCTGTGCATCGTGCTCAACACGGCCTTCCTGGCCGCCGAGCACCACGGCATGAGCGAGGACCTCAAGTACGTCCTCGACATCGGAAACAAGGTGAGCAACCCATACCTTTAAGCAAATTTAGTGAAGAGTGCTTTATTAAGAGCACTTTGGAGGAAATTGGACTGGCATTATTGGAATCTGCGCATGTGCCCGGTTTGATTGGTGGCCGCATCGGATTTGCGGCCATCCCCCAATACTGCCTTGACTCCAAATCAATTGAGGAACCACTTACAGCATTAAACTCATAATACAGCATTATAACATTAAACTTACACTAAAGGATATTGTCTGGGATACTGAGACCGATTCCAAGTGCGTCCTTCCCTTTACTCGCTTGTTAAGGTAAGGTGCAGGGATCAAAAACCAAGAAGGAAAGGGAGCTCTGCACTGTATGTAGGTAGTAAGTTCTAGTTCTCTCATAAGACAGTAGGTATTGTCTGGACTCAAAAAGACCCTTACTTCTTGCTCCCATCTTTTGCGGACCATGTATGTAGAGAGAGGCATGGACAAGACTCATTGTTTGTAAAAAAGAAGAGTGTGGGTTGCGAAGAAAGCACTTTTGGCCAGACACAATAGTGCTTGTAATGCCATAGCTTTACATACTAGTATGGCCAAGGTGGATGTGGCCTGGCACAGCTTTCCCTCGGAGCCAGAGCGTCCCTTGTAGCACATTATAGCAGTTTGTGTGTGGTCGCAATCTGGCCGGGCATCCATCCATCTGCCTTCCTTATCAAACGCGCACCATTATGTGCCATTGTACTTGCTTCTTGTGGGCCCACAAAAGGCGGCTTTGGGCCTTGCTCCTCTTTGGGGCCCTGCGCAATTTTGCCCCTCGCACTTGATGAAGAGGAACCCCGTCGCGATCGCCACACGCTCTATAGGCCACTTCACAAATCCTCTTTCATTACAACACAAATGAATGAAATTGTGCACAATATGTATAGTGCATTGGTGCATTACATTCGCTGGGTTTGCCTCTCAAAACCCGAAACTTTCCCACTCCAAATCCTGAGAATGAAGGGCCCACTTATATGGCCTTATATCTACTCGTACGTCTTGTCACATTTGGGTATTATTGTCGTATGCAGGAGGTGGGGGAAACTGTTGAACAAGCACTTTTATAGGTATTCGTTCTGAGCAGCCTTACCCCTATTGAAAGTTCCGTTTACAAATGTTATTATTATTACCTTTAGCTACATATTTGTCGCTACAAAATAGTAGTTTAAGGCTCTTTCTGTCATGTAGGTACTGCATATGTGAGACTTACTTGAGTACGTAGATAAATGTATATTGGACTCAATGAACGCACAAGTCTGCAAAACTTTGTGCTTGCATTAGCTATTAGGGCAACATAACTTGTGCTCCCACTGCATAACTTTGCGTGGGATGCTACGTAGGTTCTTGCAGCACGAATTGCGGCCCTACAATCAAACTTTGGCCCTGCAAAACTTGGCTGCTCCATTCTTACTTTCTGAGGCCACTAAAAAAACCTCGTTCTCATTTCGACCTTGTTGTGGCTTTGTATGGGGGGCAAAGTTTTGCTTATAGTTGTTGATGGCTGCAGGTGTTCACGTCCTTCTTCACGCTGGAGGCGGTGCTGAAGCTGCTGGCCTTGAGCAAGGAGTACTTCGCCAGCGGCTGGAACATCTTCGACCTCATCATCGTCATCGCCAGCCTCATCGACCTCTCCGTCGAGAGCGTCAACGGAATCTCGGTGCTCAGGGGAATGAGACTCGTAATTCAATCACAAAACCACATAAAGTTGATCATTATTATTTCTTTTCTATTAAGTGAAGTTTACGTTTGTTTGAAGATGCGAGTGTTGAAGCTGGCGCAGTCGTGGACCACGATGAAGGTGTTGCTCAGCATCATCATCTCCACGTTGGGCGCCTTGGGCAACCTCACCTTCCTGCTCATCATCGTCATCTACATCTTCGCCGTTCTGGGAATGCAGCTCTTCGGCAAAACTTATTCGCCTGACAACTTCTACCCTGACCCAGTCCCTAGGTATGAACTTATTTAGATCAAATAAGTTAAGCTTACCTAACTTTCAAAGGTTTACATAAGATTAATTAATGTCTCAAAAACGCTTGTGTAGGTGGAATTTCACGGATTTCTTTCACTCGTTCATGATGATCTTCCGCATCCTCTGCGGCGAGTGGATCGAGCCGCTCTGGGACTGCATGCGCGCCGAAGAGAAGAATGTACGTCAGCAATTATCTCTTTAAATCACCTTAATCAAGTGATTAAAATCAAATAATTCTAACTGCTTTCATCACCATGAATTGATTGAAGGGGATTCCGGAGTCGTGTCTGGCCATCTTCCTGCCGGCCTTGGTCATGGGCAACTTCATGGTGCTGAACCTCTTCCTGGCGCTGTTGCTCAACTCCTTCAACAGCGAGGAGCTCAAGTCGCGCAAGCAGGTCAGTCTGAACTTTTTCAATGTGTTTTTTTATTTATTATGGATGTGATTGCAAAGTGAAAGATCTGCTCAAAATTGATCTCTGTGGGCCTTGCAGAAGCTGGCTGCCATCGGTGTAAGTAACGGCCTTGTCGATCGATCGGCGTCTGCCTCGACAAATCGTTTTAGCAATAGATAGTTGGATCAATCCGTTTGATTGATCGGAAAATAACACTAAAAAGCACTAATTAAGTAGCAGTCCCGTTAATAGAATCGATCCACTTAAAAGCACTGTTCAAATATGCCGTTTCGTTTAGTTAGTAGTGCAATTTTGACACATTAGATCAATGTTCGTGTTTGTTTTCGCTTTTCCCATACTTCTAGGGACCACAATCACTTCCAATAATTGATTGATTGATTGATTGATTGATTGTGAGTCCTGTCGTTTTGACACACTTTTGTACAAAGCTGACTACGACCTTCCTTCGACATCAAAAGCGATTTTTGACAATTTGTGTGTTGGTTCGAAGCTTTTGGAGCCCAAAATAAGCAGTTTTCAGCATTAACTAAAGCTGAGTCGATTTAAACTTGTTGTACGTTGCGTTTTATGCGAATTCGCATAAAATGTCGCAATTGCTAAACCGTATTTGGAATGATTAAAGTGATTGAGAGTGATGTTCATTAGTGTTTGCAGTAAAAGAGTCGTCGTTATTGTTGTTATTGCCGTTGTTGCTGTTACAGTCGTTGCTGTTAATGTTGTTGCTGTTGCTGTTCTCGTTTGATACGAAGTAGTTGTCAATCTATTAGAGAGACATTCTAGAATTGTGGGAGCCAATCAACCAACTGAGAGCCCAAAAAGCTCTTATAATTTTTATAAGTAAGTACGAGTGTTAAAACCGACTTATATCCTTAAAAAACAAAGAGGCAATGGAAGCAAGAGCATAAAGAGTAAAAAAGAAAAGTGTTAAAAGTCAAATATCGCTTGTTATTGACTATACCAAGATGAAAAAAGACTACTTACTTGTACATACATTTAAGTACAAGTGCTCAAAGAAACACTGATGAAAGAAGAAATATTTATGTTAAAGAATGGACAAAAAATGTCCCCAGAATTTTCTTTATTTTATGCTTTAGAGCCTCACAATTACATTTTTGACTGGAGCATTTCGTGTCGTCATTTGAATTCTGCGTCCGTTTCAAGTCGAGTTGTTGAAGCAATCAACTTGAGTGCTACTTCTGTTCACATATGTGACAAGTGCATTGCAATCACTTCGTTCAATCCAATCGCGAGATTCGAGTTCAAAGCTGTCTCTCTGTTGAACAGGGCGCCAACACCAATGAGAAAGAGAACCAGGAAACGGTGATTGATTGATTGATTGATTGATTGATTGATTGATTGATTGATTGGGCTTTTGTCACACAATTTACGAATTAATATCTCCTCTTCAGCACATATTCATGTCTTAATTGCTACGGAAAAGAAGGGAATGGGGTCTACACGATTGATTGATTGCTGGATGCTCTCGATTGATATGAAATGATTGATTGGTCGCTTTTCTGGATATTTTTGTGATTGCATTTTGACTGAAAGTGTTATTAGTGGTGTTTATGAATTTCTGCATTTCGAATTAGACGTGCTGTTTGGCATCAATTGCAAATTTTATTTCAAAGAATTCTTTATTCGCCTGAGACCTAATTGATTCGGATCAATTCTCTTCCTGGGAAATCAATTCAATAAGGACATTTCTTTCTTTCTTAAAGAATTTCGATTACCAACAAGTAATCATCGTCCAATCCATCAAAATACTACTTAATTTTTACACTACTCGTATGTGCGAATATTTGTGTAACAAGTGCACATAACCGTCATCCTATGTACTTTTATGAGCGAAAAATTCTCTTTTAGACGTGTTTTACAAGTTTTGCTCACGTTTTTGCCACACCAATGTACTTGCGTCCTGTTCAAATCGAGTGTTTTTTTGCAATCATTGACAGAGTGCTCGTCTTTCAACACTTTTCGTCCCTTGATGACCGAAATTGAGGCTTCTCATTAATGAAATATTTATTAATGATCGATTTTAATTGTGAATTGTGATGTGCATTGAAGGAGGTGAAGGGCGAATCTGGCTCGACCTTCGTCAGTCATCGTCTCAGGAAGATTCGCAAGCGAATGACGAAGAAGAAGAGCAACAGCACGAATTTGGAGGAGGCCAGACGAAACTTTTCGTCGAACGGGTCGCTGCTCTCGCAACAGAGCCACAACAACCTCAAGTCGGCGTTCTCCGTGCCCGACATGGCCGAGGCCAGGGCCAACATGGACAACAGCAACGGCCTCGGCAACGGCAACGACAAGGAGAACGGCGACAAGGATAAGTCCAAGTCCGTGCTGAACATCGCCACCATTGGCCAGACGAAGAGTCTGACCTTCGAGGAGGGCTTGAAGCTGGACGAGGAGGAGGACGAGGACGAGGAGGAGCCCAGGTCGTCCGAGCCCGACCCCTGCTTCCCCGAGTTCATCTCCAAACGGTTCGCGTTCCTCACGCCACTCGTTCACGCCACCAAACTTCAAGAGGTAAATGAATGAATCGTCTTCTAACAACAAAACATACATAACTTGAATGAAAGGCATCAATAATAATCATTCATGAATGTGTAATGTGTAATAGGGCTGGGAGCGAATGCGGTTCGTGGTACACCACTTCGTGGACAACCCGTTCTTCGAGTGGACGATCTTGCTGCTGATCTTCGCGTCCAGTCTCTCCCTTTGCTTCGAGGACATCAATCTGCAAGACAACGCGGAGCTGATGTTCATCCTGAAGATCGTCAACATGGTCTTCGCGGTGCTGTTCACCATCGAAATGTTATTGAAGTGGGTGGCGTTCGGGTTGTGGCGCTACTTCACCTCCATCTGGACGTGCCTCGACTTCGTCATCGTCTGCGTCTCCGTGCTCAGCCTGGCCATCGAGGGCAACTCGAATCTCACGGCACTGAGATCGCTGAGAACATTGAGGGCGTTGAGACCCCTGAGGGCGATCTCGAGGTGGCAGGGCATGAAGATCGTGGTGAACGCGCTGATGTACGCCATTCCCAGCATCTTCAACGTGCTGCTGGTGTGCATCGTCTTCTGGCTCATCTTCTCCATCATGGGCGTGCAGATCTTCGGCGGCAAGTTCTACAAGTGCGTGGACGCCGACGGCGAGCGACTGCCCATCGATGTCGTCGACAACAAGTGGGAGTGCTTCGACAAAAACCTCAGCTGGGTCAACTCAAAAATTACATTTGACCACGTGGGACACGCCTACCTCGCCCTCTTTCAAGTGGTACTCACCCAATCACCCAATAATTAAGTGTTATTGGTTAAGAAATCAATCAAGTGGTTACGTAATGATTGATTTATTGCTTTTTTTAGGCGACGTTCGAGGGGTGGATGGAGGTGATGGCGGACGCCGTGGACGCGCGCGAGATTGACCAGCAGCCCCAATGGGAGGCGTCGTTGCACAACTACTTCTACTTCGTGATCTTCATTGTGTGCGGCTCCTTCTTCACGCTGAACCTCTTCATTGGCGTGATCATCGACAACTTCAACATGCTGAAGAAGAAGTACGAGGGCGGCGTGCTCGAGATGTTCCTCACCGAGTCGCAGAAGAACTATTACACGGCCATGAAGAAGCTCGGGCGAAAGAAGCCGCAGAAGGTCATCAGGAGGCCCAAGAACGAGTTCCACGCCATCTTTTACGACATCGCTCTTTCCAGAAGGTAAGAACTCGTATAAAATGTACGAAAAAGGAACGAAAAATGATGTTCCTTAGGAAAATTCGGTCATTAATTCCATCAATTGGTTTGAATCAAGGTTCGAGATAGCCATCTTCGCGCTGATCTTCCTGAACATGATCAGCATGGGCATCGAGCACTACAACCAGACGCGCGTCATCACCTTCACGCTGGAGATCTGCAACGCCCTCTTCACCACCATCTTCGGCCTTGGCAATCAGAAATCAAGTTGTCATTTAGAATTACGTAAAATTGAAATGGTCGATTTTGAATTTACAGAGGCTCTGGTGAAGATTATAGGGCTTCGGTGGCAGTACTTCACTGCTGGCTGGAACGTGTTCGACTTCGTGCTCGTGGTGGCCTCCATCGTGGGCATCGTCATGGAGGACATGATGACCGACTTCCCCGTCTCGCCCACTCTATTACGAGTGGTTCGAGTCTTCAGAATTGGCCGAATATTGCGACTCATCAAGGCCGCCAAGGGCATAAGAAAGCTTCTGTTCGCCCTTGCTGTCTCGTTACCAGCATTATTCAATATTGGAGCTCTTTTGGCGCTGATCACCTTCATATACGCCATAATTGGCATGACGCTCTTCGGACACGTGAAGCATCAGGGGGCGCTCAACGACCTCGTCAACTTCGAGACCTTCGGCAGATCCATGGCGCTCTTGTTCAGGTCAATTAACACTTCATTATATGGAATTGAGCATGTTTTGAAACTTCTGTTAAAATGATTTTTGCAGATTGGTGACGTCGGCTGGCTGGAACGACGTGCTGCACCCGCTGCTGGTGACGCCGCCCAACTGCGACCCGAGCTACAAAGGGCTTCCCAACGGCAACTGCGGCTACCCTTTGGTGGCCATTCTTTACTTCGTGTCCTTCATCATCATCAACTTCATGATCGTCATCAACATGTACATCGCCATCATCCTCGAGAACTTCAACCAGGCCCATCAGGAGGAGGAGATCGGCATCGTCGAGGAGGACCTCGAGATGTTCTACACCAAGTGGTCCAAGTAAGAGCATCTTTAGTGCAAAACGTCCCCTATATTTGGTTTCTAAAACAATAAATTGATTGCATTAGGTACGATCCGTATGCGACGCAGTTCATCAACTTCACCGCCATGTCCGACTTCATCGCGAGTCTGGACGCGCCCCTGGGCATCCCCAAGCCCAACTCCTTGGCCCTGGTCAGCTTCGACCTGCCCATCGCCAAAGGGGACAAGATTCACTGCTTGGACGTGTTGCACGCCCTGACCAAGTATACGTTGGGCTTCGTGGACGACGGGTCGGAGGAGTTCACGAAGCTGGCCAAGCAGATGGACGAGAAGTTCAAGAAGCAGTTCCCCACGCGCAAGGAGCTCGAGATCGTCTCCTCCACCAGGGAGTGGAAGAGGCTCGACAACGCCGCGCACGTCCTCACCAAATTCTTCAGGGTCATCAAGGAGTAAGAACAACCAAATTCAAAAAAACCTCGTATCTTCTATTGTTAAAACCTATTTTCTTTTGTTGTAGAGCAAGACAGAGGGGCGAGCGCGTGGACATCACGACGCAGACGTGGAACCTGACCTCGTCCCTGCGCATCCCGCCGGCGTCGGCGCACGCGGCCCTGCACACCACCAACAGGTTCGTCTACCGCCGCGAGTCCTCCGACGAGAACAACAAGAAGCGCAACGAGCAGGCTGACCTCAGGTCGCTCTCCCTGCCCTCGCTCTCCGTCGAGGAGGAGATCAAGGCCGACAGCAACAACAACAACGAGAAGTCGAAGAAAACGACCCAATCCTCGGCAACGGAGCAATATTGCCAGCTGCACCGACATACGGAGCAAACGGAGCCCACGGACGAGTCGTGGTTAGCCAGACGACACCGACACGCGTCGAACAGAGGAGGACACCACGGACACGCTCCCGCCTCAGTCTCCAGTCAAAGGTAGTTTTTAAAAAGGCTCTTTTTGATGAAATTGTTGGATTTAAAGGCGAATTATGTAAAAGACGACAGGTGCCGGTGTACGAGGGGCACGCGGGCCACTCGCCGCTGTCGTCGGCCTCGTCTGCCACGGGGCTGCGGCCCATGATCAGCCCGGACAACCCCGGCCACTCGGTGGTGGAGCTGAGCGCCCTCACTCCCTCGTCGCCCACGCTCAAGTACATCGTGACGGAGGAGGAGTACTTGCGGCAGAGGGAGCAGCAGGAGCTGAGGGAGCGTCAGGCCGGCGTGCGTCGTCGCGGCACGGTTCGGCGCCAGCGCCCCATCTCGGGCGAGCAGGGCGCCGCCAGGGAGGCCGAGTCCGTGGTCAGCGACAACTTCGACGAGGACGGCCTCTTCAGGATGGAGCAGTCGAAGTGACCTGCAGTGATTGAACAAGCATTCATTCAGTGAGACGAGCAAAGCAATCAATCTATACTGACTAATATTGAGTGGAGCACAACGAAAAAGGACTTGACTCTAGTTGTTCGATCTCACAAAAACCTCTAGCCTTTCACCGAAGTCGGCACT
>JAOXNJ010014346.1:0-13790 GCA_028566655.1 Metis holothuriae
GGGTGAAGTATTGTCAATAAAGCAATATTGCCTTTTGTTTAATGTCTTACTAATATAATTTGTTTACTATAGTACATACAGCAAAGACATCTTACAAAAGCTTTTTGGTGAGATGTCTTGTGGTCGGTATTGAGGCCAATCTATGTAGGGCCGAAGGTGTCAAATTGCTCCACCAAAGCATTCTTGTATGAACTTCTCTTACATTAGTGTTCGTGTTTATTCAGTATATGTACATAATGTTCAGTACAGTACAACGTATAGGATGATGAGTAGTTCTTGTTGTCAATCTTCGTTGTCTCCGAAGAGTCACATTTCTCTTCTAAAAGTCGTCCATATTTTTCCTTTAGAAAAGTGCAAGGAAACCATTGGAGTAATGCATAAATGCGATTTTGAAGAAGTTTCAATGGTGAACACATTCAGCAAACACGAAGTGCTTTGTTTGCGGCTTTGACGATCTCCTCTACATATTGCTTTAGTACTCTTAGTGGCATCCACTTGCATCATCATTTGTATCAGGTTGTGTTTACGTAAGTGTTCTTTTTAAACCCTTTTTACTACCTGTTAATAGCCTCTCTAATAGTCTCTTATTTACGACCTGCATGGACTTGAGTTAAAAAGTGAGGCCCTAAAGCGCTTTTAGGGCCTCTTCTCTTCAACCAATGGTAATAGCGAAAGTAGAAAAGGTGTTCGAGAAACACGTGTTATTTGCTTCTTCTTTTCTCTCCTTTTGTTGTTCGAGTAAATAAGGAAGTAAGGAAGTAAATAAGGAGTAAATAAGTAAGTAAGTTCGAGTAAATAAGGAGTCTCAATTGGTTTATTGAGCACATGGAGCAGACGTTGCTCTCCATGCACTTGTGGGGCTTTGTTATATGCAGCCATCCCGGAAAAGGCGTCAGTCTCACTTCGACGTTGCTTCGAGAAGGACTCACAATCACTGTATCAAAGTGGTCGAGGTCTAGTGTCAATCGATTGATCGCTTTCTCTTATGACTTGGGCAAAGTTCGTCATCTCTTTCACAAGCCTTATTCCATTTAAAGATGCATTAAACATTTGGGGAAAAACTCTCTAAAATTATAACTCAATTTTCAAATTACGTGCCCTTTCAAGTTTGCTCTTAAAAAATGCTTTAGTAATGATAATTTATTGTGAGCTTTATTTAAAGCCATGTTTGTAAGTGTTATTGATCAATCAATCAATTGATTGATTGATTGCATCACTTGTGCCTATAAAAAAGGGCATTTTTGTGTGGGATCTCTTTCCTTGTAAACATGTTGTTGATGTGGCCAAGTGATAAGAGACTGTATTTCCCTTGGGGAGAGAGTGGGACTTTTTCTTCTCTTGGCCTCATCCAAAAGCAATTAGGTGTCTCTCCTAATATGTTATTGTCCTCAACCAATGTGGTGCTCTCATTTGCATTGATGGAGTACATTGATCTTTAATGCAAAAGTCACGCTTTATAGCCAATTTTCGTGTCTATTCTCGGCTAATGAGATTTGGGGTTGAGGTGATTGTTGTGATGCAATACTGCACTTCGCCGCAGATAAAGACTTTGCTCAAGTCATTGCTTAGCCTGATCAGTAATTGAAGGCTCCTCGGGGTGAACAGAGTCTCGTGATGAAGAGCACATCCTATGAGCATGTGGGCCAATCGGATGAGAAGAGAGAGCAAATGGAGGAGGATCAAGTTGGGTTGAAGCCAACACTGGGGTTGCTTCAAGGCTGCACAGTCATCATTGGTTGCATCATTGGATCAGGCATCTTCATTGCTCCTGGAGGAGTTCTTAAGGGCACAGGCTCCATCAACCTGGCCCTGGTGGTGTGGGTGGTCAGCGGCCTCTTCTCCATGCTCGGGGCCTATTGTTACGCGGAGCTGGGATGCATGATCAGAAAGTCCGGTGGTGATTATGCCTACATCATGGACACCTTTGGTCCCTTCATCGGATTCATTCGACTGTGGGCAGAGTGTCTCATTGTCAGGCCCTGCACAATCACTATTGTGGCTCTTACCTTTGCCAAGTACACTGCAAAACCTTTCTTCCCGGAGTGTGATCCACCTGAGGAGAGTGTTCGCATGCTGGCTGTTGTCTGCATATGTAAGTTGATGAAATGACTTGTGAAAGCCTCTTTGTCTGGAGTCCCCAAGAGAGCATTTTTGGGAGGAAAGGCATGCTGAGCTCAATTGACACAATTCCTTTTAGGCTAGGAATGGCCGAAATTGAGCCTGTCACACAAAAGGATGTGAAAGAGGGATCAACTGACGTCTTTTCTATGCCCCATTTAAGTCCTGTCAATACATGTTTGGAAGGCTGATTTTTGTGTTGCCCATTATAAGAAGCCTGGGAAAAGCTGGGCAATTTTGGCATCCTTCTCAAATCCTTAGGGCGGCTGAGAAATCCTCTTTTGAGCTCTGAAAAGAGAGACCCAATCCATTTTCAATGTCGCAATTCACACCATTTTTCATGTTGCTGAGCAAGAGTTTAGAGACTAAAAAGTCTAAACAATACTGTCTCTTTTTCTTGCAGGCCTCCTTACCTTTGTGAATTGTTGGGAGGTGAAATGGGCCACCACGGTCCAGGACGTGTTCACCTATGCCAAGCTGGCCGCCCTCTTCATCATCATCTTCACCGGCTTCTACCAGCTCACTCAAGGTCGTCTTTATTTTGAATTCTTCCACAGCATTTGACTAGTTTCCGAATAATGTGTACATATATTGAATTTTCTTTTTGTACAGGCAAGGTGGAGTACTTCACCTGGGATAATACTGAGCAGGACATGACCAAGATCGCCCTCAGCTTTTACTCGGGGCTCTTCGCCTACAATGGATGGAACTACTTGAACTTTGTCATCGAGGAACTCCAGGACCCCGTCAGGTAATATCCTGATGTTGGCGACGTAGACCATGTTGATCATGTTGACGATGATCTCCAGGAACTTGCCGAGGGCCATCGCCATCTCCTGCGTGCTCGTCACCGTCGTCTACGTGCTGACCAACGTCGCCTTCTACACCACGCTCTCCGTGCCCGAGGTGCTCGGCTCCGAGGCCGTAGCCGTAGTGAGTACCGAACATCAATCAGCCAATAATTACTTAATTAGGTGTTATTGAAGTAATTAAGACTAATTATAAATGACAATAATTAGACCTTTGCTGAGCGTATGTACGGTCCAATGGCCTTCATGATCCCCGTGTTCGTCGCCATGTCGACGTTCGGCGGCGTCAACGGAATCCTGCTCACTTCCAGCAGGTGAAATCAAATTTCATTTGATTGAAAACACACTTTTTTTGTTATTTTACAATAATGCTAAAAGAAAAAAATTCTTCTTTTTATTTGAACCAATTTATTTTGTTTCAGATTGTTCTATGCCGGTGCCTGTGAGGGCCAGATGCCGGAGATCCTCTCCATGATTCAGGTCAACAAACTCACCCCTGCACCAGCCGTACTTGTCGTGGTGAGCAAATAAAGTATTTTTTTTTAATTTTATCTTTAAAGAACAGAAATTTAAGGAAAGTGTTAAAAAATTAATGTTTAACAAGTGAAAAACGACATGAAAAATGCCTACCATATTCGTGAATTGACAAGAAATGGCGGCGATTGAAATCAGAATTCACGGGAATCCACACGAAATCATTATAAAACTTCAAAATTTGCTATTGATTACGTAATCAAGGTTGAATAATGATTTCCATTAGGCATTCCTCTCTCTGCTCTACTTGACGTCCTCCAACATTTTTGCCCTCATCAATTACACTGGATTTGCCACCTGGGTCAGTCACAACCAGCAAAACAAACCTAAGAAAACTTTCTTGCAATCAATCAATGCCTTAATTGATTGATTGATTGATTGATTGGGTGATTTTCGCTATCTCCACTGCTTTGGGTGTGTTTTAATGACCCTCTTCCTGCACCGAATCTCGTCCTTACTAGCAATTCTTTTTTATATTGACAATTCTTTATCAGTTATCCCTCCTTCTCTTTGCCTATTCATGCTAAAACGATATAATAACAATACATTGTGTATTATATTGTAATTTATGGATATTTGGATGAAATGACCTTGTTGCAGGCGTTGTTGTCGATGCTCTACTTGAGCTCGTCCAACATTTTCGTGCTCATCAATTACGTCGGATTTGCCACTTGGGTACAGCAAAACCCTCTAAATAGCATTAAGAACATTTAGTGCTTGTTCATTACTATATGTACTAGTAGAAATAGAGTTGAGTAGTCTTGTAATACAAATATAGAAAGGTGTAGCACAATGAAATTAGCATTTTGTAAATATTTTATTACTGTAGTACATTTCCATTGGTTTCTTCTATTTACACTGTTTTTTTTTCACAAAGATCTCCTTTGAGACTGAGATTTTTTTAAAAAAATAAATTAAGTATATACACCAATTAAGTGATAGTAATACTGTATGTTAAATTTTACCATAATATGTAATCTTATTTTTAACTTTAGATAAATAAATAAAAAGTGTAGTAGTAAGTAGTACGTCTTTATTAGTGACCGATGCACTTAGGTACTTACATTAATATTTGTCCCTTTTAGTAAAATTATCACTTTGACATTAGATGAAATTATTTGAAATGGCCACTATCTCTTTTCCCTTTCTTCTCTTGTCCAATTACTCCTTCATTAACTTACTTCAAATTTTCTTCAAAATTTACTTTAAATGTCTTCGCCTATTCACATGTTTTCTTCGCTTCCTTCCTTCCTTCTTTCATCCACCTTTATTGCACTTTATCAAGTGTCTTTCGGGTTTTGTCACTCCCTGCATGCTCTCTCGCACCCTTCTAATAACTTTGCTTTTCCATAGCTCTACTCTCTAACCCTAAAAAATCTTCTTTTTGGTGTTTTTCAAAGAAAAGATTAAAAGAATGCTTATGTTTTTGTGTAAAATTTTGAAAAATAGATGAGCATCGGTCTGGCCGTGCTGTGTCTGCCGTACTTGCGCTGGAAGCACCCCGAGTGGGACCGACCGATCCGCGTGAGCCTGATCTGGCCCGTGCTGTACATCCTGGCCACCATCTACATCACCGTGGTGCCCATGGTGGCCAGCCCCGTGGAGACGGGCATCGGCATCGCCATCATCCTCACCGGCGTGCCCGTCTACTTCATCTTCGTCGCCTGGAACAACAAGCCCGCCGTCATCAGGAAGCTGTCCGGTCAGAAATCCACTTTATCGATCTCCTTTAACTACTCTTCTTACCAACACAATAAAGTGCGTCTTATTATTAATCCAATTACTTTAATGAGGTTTAATTAAGGCCTTAATTAAGTCATTAAAGACGTTACTAATTGACTGATTCTTGATTGGTCTTTACAGAGATGTTGACGAGACTGGCGCAGAAGCTGATCGTGGTGTTGCCACCGCAGACCTCGAGGAAGGAGGTGGACAATTAATGCTATTAAGGAGCTTTCATGCACCATCATTAATACCCACTAATGAGATAATTATGGCTCTCATTAAGGCCAGGTGTAAACACTGTAGTGAAGTAAAGAAATACTACTGAAAAGTAAGGAACCTTTGGACTATTTAGCGCAGCAATGACTACTTGAACAAAATAAAGTACGTAGTGACGTGACTTTTACGACTTTGGAAACCAGCAAGACGAACATTTATTACATACTTCTCATAAAATAGGTACTTACCTAATTCTGATAAAAACCAAGCGTGAAGGAAGTAAATGGGCTTAACTATGAAGAACATAAAGTAGAAAAATTTGACTAATAAGGACCTTTAATTTCGCTTTAATATGAGGAAAAAATTGGAAAATGTCACACGTGCTTGTTGCTTATTGTTAAGCATATTGTCTCTGCGTGAGTAATAAGTGTTTTTGGCGCCATAATTCAATTTTGAATTTGGGTTGACATTTGTGGATTCGCTCACTTTTCGTTAGTGCTCATTCTTTGATTGATTACTTTGATTCATCGCTCAAACTGATTGATTGATTGGTTTTGCCATTTTGCAACAATGCACATGACGGTTTTTGTCCAACCTTGGAATAAGGATGAACTCCTTCTATTGTTGCCTGTTTCCTGTGTACTGAGTGTCGTTGGACTGCAATCAAGCTTTCAAGCAAAAACCTTAAAAAAAGGATAAAAATTGCGTCGATTCAAGGGCAATTCCCAAAATCAATCAACGTTCTCAGTGTGAATTTGATGTCCCTGCGTAAAAAAATGTTGCTTAATTCGTGTCCCCCAAATGTTCAGCCCTGTTCGTTGTTCCACAATTCATACCAGCTATTTACTGCTAATAAAACAATCATTTCTGGTGTGCGTTGCTGTTAAAATACAAACCCTGAGACTGTTATACACTTTCTTTATTCAATTTTTTGTGCAAAATCAAGAGACAGTAGAACATTTCATGATGAAAATGCTGAAAACACCGAAATTACCAGGATTAGGAGAGGAAGGAAGTGAACTGAATTGGTCAATTTCCTAAGGGCAAATATTGAGATTGTCCTTGTTCCTCTGAGTCATCATTGACGAAGACGAAAATGGCAAAATCATCATTAATTTTCAGTGTGTCGGTTCCAAACAACAAAGATTGACGATTTTTATGCTTAGCTTTCTTCAATTCTCGGGCCAAATCGATTAGCCAGACTAAATTGGATTTGTTTGTCGACAAAATTGTCCAACACCCACACTCCATGGCTCTTAATACTCTCAAATCTTCCTTATTACTCTCATTATTGTTATTGATGAGCCCTAAATAAACGCATTTCTTAACAGCCAATCGTTTAATGAGAGCTTTAGTCAATTGCCTTTTACCCTTTATTCTAACCATTCCCTGGTTTTCACGTAGTGCTTGGAGCAATTTCAGCTCTTCTTCACTGCCATCTTCTTCAGAAATGTCCATAATATGCATATCAAAGGCGATTTTGTGACTAATATCATTTTGTTTTAACTGAAAACAATCTTCTTTGTAGTAATAACGTTGTTGCTGACTCCAATAAAAGAGAGAGGAGGAAGGCTGCCATAACATATTAAGCACTTGTAATGTCTTTGATCTGAGCCAAATCAAAAAGTGCTTTTGACGAACGCCAACTCTTACTTTTTTCTCAATTCTTCCCTTGTTTTCATTATTCTCTGCGTTCATTTCAATTTCCTCTAATCCATTATTATCATTGTTCTCTTCGTTACTTTTAATTTCGTCCTCGAGTCCTTTAATTTGTTGTGTCAGTCTGCGATGAATTTCTCTGAGTCTCTTATTATTGACACTCATATTTAGCAAGGCTCTGTCGACTGCGGCAGTAAATATGAGCTCGCAGTGAAGCCAAGCATTAATCTCTATTGCGTGTTTAGTGCCACAGTAAAGGTCTGACTTCAAATTTTCTATTTTGAGCTCTTTATCATCTCTCCTTTGATCTTTTTTTCCAATAAGTTCCTTTTCTAAGTCTTTTTTCAGGGCTTCCTTGACCCCATTCGCGATCTGTTTGGCCACGGTCAACCCCGACTCCGCCATGGACACGGGGCAAATGTCCAACTCCTCGTTGTCCACATTAATCACGCTGACCATCATTACTGATCTTTCATCACTGTCTATTTTGTATTTCAGCCCTTTAATACTGCTTTGATTCAGAAACATCATTAGTGCTTGTCCAAAGTCGCTCTCATTCCCTTCATACCCTCCCATTACATCCAAAATGCTGTTATTGGACAAGAAAGAGAGGCGTGGCAGCATTCTTAGTGCACTTTTTGTCCATTTTTGGCTCATTTTCGATTGATAATTCTCGAAGATGCACAAAGAGCTCTTTAATTGATGGCGAAATGACTTGTCGGCCAATCCGAGCAACGAACTGTTCTTTGAGGCCGATAATTTGGATAGAAAGTCTGAAAAACGCTTTGATTCTATCCAAAATTCATTATCGTTTTCATCATTATTAAAATTGTTTTTACTGTCATCATTTTCGTTGTAGTCGTTAATGCGGACAAGTTTTATCCAGAGTCTCTGACACCGATCAAAGAGCTCGAGATTTTTCTTCATTGTCTTCAGTTCATTAGTGAGTGAAATGAATCTGTACTCGTGTGCTGCTCTTTCCGTTGAGCTAAAAGTACTTTTATAGTGTTCTTTTGACTCTAAAAGAGTAATGAGGTCTGATTGAAGTGACTTTATCAAAAGTTCCAAATTGGCCACTACATAAATTGTGTCCTTTGTAATCTTAATAGGTTTGAACTCGATTTTCTGTTTTCTCCAAGCCCTGAATGCCTCTTCAATAATGACTTTGAACTCTTTCTCATTGCTAATAACTTCCTCTAATTGTTCGCATCCTCGTAATAGCTGAAGTTCGTTGACCTTTGACAGTTCTTCCAAAGTCCTTAACCGAGACACATTGATGCCCATAATAAAGTCCAATAAATGCCATTGTCTCTTGCCACTACATAAAGTTTTGAGGGTTTGGCAGGTATTCAAAAGTGTTTGAATTCTCTTCATCTGCTCGAGTTTTTGATCGAGCAAAACTTGCTCCTCGTCCAACAAACCCACTTTGTTTACTTGGAGAAAAAGTTGCCTTAGCAATTCTCTTTTCTCTCGGTCATTTTCATCTCTGTCCCTTATACGAAAATCTGTGCTGATTGTCTCCAGACATTTTTGGCATTGGTCAAGACAGATTTGGAGTCGCTGTTTCGACTCGATTCTGGCCTCGATCTTGTCCATGACGCAAAAATGCGTCACTGGCATCAACAACAGACGCTGACGCTTATTCAATGCTACGCATTGTTGACGCAATTCCAGACTCTGACGCTCCTCTTCCTCCAATTGTTGCTCTTGTTGTTGTTGTTGTTGTTGTTGTTGTTGTTGTTGTTGTTGTTGTTGTTGCCGTTGTTTAAGACTGAGAAGTACTTGATCAAGTTTCCTGACGAGACAACGCACATCCAGACTGACCACCTTCTGTTCGTGACGCCAAAGTTGCGTCAATTGCGTCATGATTCGCTGTCCCCTCCTCCTCGTCTCTTGCCAGCGGTGCTCGAGTTTAGAGGCAGAAATGGACAAGGAAGAAGAGGAGGAAGTACTGCTACTATAAATGTTGACGGTACGACATCGTTCTAGGACATCTGTTAATTTAAGGCCAATATCAATTGCCTTTTGGGTCTTCAAATCGTTGATTGCCTTCATCAAGACCTCGAAATTGTTCACGCTAATATTAAGGCCCAATTGCGTCTCCATTTGCTCAATTTGGGCACTGACCTCCTCCAAAAGACCTTGAGCACTTTGCTCGAGCAACGTGGCCAGCACGCGGACCCATTGTTGGGCGTGAATAATCAGCTGTTTTTGCAATGTTGCCAAATCCAGTTTGACGAATGCGAAATTTCGCTCCTGCTCCTTGGCCCTCAATTGGGCCGCCATGTTGAAGTAGAACAGCATTTTCTCGTCAAAGTGGGCGCAAGTCGGTCTGGCCTCTTGCTCAGCGAAATTGTTGGCAGTCAACCTCTTGTCAATGAGATAGAGTTTGTCGAAAACGCGCCAATCCCGCTCCAAATGCAGCACCAATCGCCTCAAAATGGCCACCACGAAGTTCTGAATGCCCTCGACATGTCGGTTTATGTTGCCAACATGTCTTATGTCAGTGTACATGCTGAATTCGTTGTGCAGTCTCAGACCCAAGGCACTGATGGGGATCCACGATTGATTTAGTCTCCTGTAAATGGATTTTGTGCCCTCTACAATGGATCTGGCCACGTCAATCAGCCCGTCCATTATTACGTTGGCGTCTGGCTTTAATCGCAGCTCTCTGTCCATGTACAGCTCGGCGTCGACAGTGAAGAGCGGCCTCGAAGAATTGATTAGCAGGTCGCCAAACAACTGCAAATTGCGCAAAACGCTGTTCGACAAGACAGTAAACAAGCGTTTTTCCCAGCAAGTGTAGAAGTCGGATAAACTGTGCGAGTTCAGGCTGCGACTGGAGGAGACGAGCTCCTCCAATTGAAGCATACACAGAGTCAAAGTGTCCACGTGACCTACACAAATCTGATAAAAAATTATGAAAATTATTAAAAATGCTAATAAAAAATATTGAAAATTTTTTGCATAACCTTGTAATTGGCGACAATCTCTTGTTTGATGTTATCCTGGAACTGCGTAAAGCTCACCTTGGCCCTGACGCGTCTCCTCTTCTCTCTCTTGCTCCCCTTGGTGAACAAAATAGTGTTTTCAATATCATCTACACACTGATTCATTACTGCCTCCACTCTTTTTACTGACTCAACCAAAGTATTAAGGGCGCAAAGTTGCTTATTGGCTTCACTGAGGAAGTCAGGGATGCTCTGGCTGTTCCAGGTGATTCTGGTCACCCCCGGTTGCAAAATTCGCTCCACGTCGTCTATTTGTTTCTTCAGAAGCGTTCTTTCTAGGGAATCCAAGTCGTTTTTGAGCAATTTGTTCAGTTTGGATGTCAACTTGTTTAGCGTTTTGGCCAAAGTGGTGACGCGATGCTCGTCGGCGCGCATTGTCTTGGCGATCTCGGCCACCGCGAAGCCCGACTGCTCCAAGTAGCGGATCTCCGCCAAGGTCTCGTACAACGTGGACGAGAAGTTGACGGTGTACTGCAACACCAACTCGTCGCTGGACGCGTTGTTCGACTCCTGGTCGTCGTTCTTGATCATGCTTTTGACCAAAAGCGGTCTTCTCAGACTGTCCAGTACACTGGCCTTGAAGTGCTGACTCCACTGCTGATGTTGACGGGCGCGCTCCTCCTTGACGAACTGGCGCACCTCCTCCAAGGTGATCAGGCCCAAGTTCTGCCACGTGGAGAGCGTCCGCACCTCCGCCAACTCCTCGATCAGCTCCACCGTGGGCATCAGAGACGCCAGCAGTTGGTCAGCTCTCACTATTGCCTTTGCCACTGGAGGCAACTCATTTTCCTCATCATCCTTCTTATTATCGTTATTATCCTTGTTCTTGTTAATATCGTTGCTTTCGTCATTCCCGAAGGCTCTGAGTCTGTTCTTCATCTCCTGCACAAACAACTTGACGATTCCCTCGGCCTCGTCCACCATGAGACTATAAATGACGACATTGGGCTTGTTATCCCTGGCGAATTTGAGTGCCTCAAAACCCAAATGACTCGATCTGAGATGTTCGAAGCAATTCTTTATGATTGCTCTGGCCGAGAGCTCGATGAACTTGAGTTCTCTGCGAAAGAAGTTCATTTGATTGCGCCAATGATGACTGCAGGAATGGCTGAAGATGTCGTAGCCAATTTGACTGAAGGATCGCATCAAGGCCGAAATGTGCCGCTCCAACGAATCGATTCCAGAAAGTTCTTTTGTCGCATTCCTGAGGGATGTCGAGAAGCAGCTGCGGATCCCGCACACCGCCAAACTCACCTCGTGCATGTCCTCGCACACTCCACTGGTTAATTTAGTCATTATACTGACCCATTAATTAATTATGAGTAATGGTAAATTACATGATATGGTCGAGTTGATGGAAGATGATGTTATTGTGAAACTGCCAGCGCTGCTCTCTCTCGGAGCTCTCGATGTCCCTCTTGGTCTCCTCGAAGCAGCTCTTCCAGCCGAACATCAGCTGCAGGCCGAACTCGGCGTTGTCCAAGAGAATTTCGGTGTCCAAGTCGAGCTTACAATTGATTTTTACTCGCTCCAATATTACCGGGGTCACTCTCTTCATCAAAGATATTATTATGGGCTCGCTGCGATGGTGCTCGGAGAACGTCCAGGCGGCGCGCAAGGTGCGCAACACCGTGCGCATCGCCTGACGCAAACCGCCCTTTTACCAATCAATCAATCAATCAACAAATCAATCAAATAGTAAATAAATTAAATACTTTATTACTGTATTTACCATGTTTCGTTTTTGGTCGTCCTCTATGATGGCGGCCTGGACGTGGAGCACGTGCAAAACCTTTCTGTGATTGTCGGCCTCGTTGGCCAGCTCCTCCAATCTCTGATTAAGGATCTCGTACAATTCGCTTGTGTCATTTATACTTTTATCGTCTTTTTCAAAATAATTTCTGCTCTTCTGCAGTTTTTTGATGCCTCTGAGTAACCATGGCTGTCTCAGCTCCTTCATGGTCTCAATAACTTCTTCACGGCGCCTCAGCCACCATTGGCACTCATTACTTAGGCGATTCAAGGGCATTGAACCTTTATTATTAAAACTATTGTTATTAGTCATATCATTAGTAATAGTCTCAATAATAGCACTATTATCAGCAATCTTCAAAGTGGTTTGTTTGAGCAACTCAATCTTCTTCCGAGTCTGATCCAACACTTGGTCGCAAATATTCTTGAGCTCAGAATATTCCTCCTCACTTATTAGGGAATCGGCATTAAAAGGAACGTCGAATAAGGAGCGACACTTGGAACCTGCACCCAATTGAGCCAAATTTGATATTTTAGCATCGAAAGAAGCCAATTTGGACTTGCAGAAGCACTCGACCTCCTCCACGCTCTTGTTGTTGCCCTTGTTGTTGATGATGTCGACCATCTGCTTGACGACGCTGAACAGGGAGTTGAGCAAGTCCGACTTGTGCAGCGAGTAAGAGAGGTCGTTGTGCACTACCATTGTCTGTTTCACATCTAAAAGGTGGAAATCGAAGCCCTTAGTGATGTCGGTGTAAACGTGAATTTTGTCGGTTTGCACGAGAAAGATGTATTTGAAGTTGATTTTCGATTTCGACGATTGTCGAAGCAGGGTGTGATGCAGGACGTCGATCTCGTCCTCGTCCTCCAGCTCGAACACGCGCTGAACCTCGCGAATCACGCGAATCGCGTCCAAGTCGCGTAGATTACACAGTTTAGACATTTTATTTTAGAAAAAGGTGTGCTATCCCTTTAAAACGGTTTTAGTGAGGATTTTTTAAAGCAAAATTGGCTTGGACATTTTATTGATCACGCTTTCTCTTAAGCACATTCCTCATAACGTACTCAGACCTTTAATGTGCGCAATCTGTGACAATACATCGAGAAATACTTGGATTGCAGAACAATACGAGCTCAAGCTTACAACTTAAAGTTTCTCGTTTTAAAAATGACACTCAAAATCCTGGCGCAATACATAATTTCCCCATCTTTTGACCGGGCTCAAATTTCGACTCGACCCGACTTGAATCGGTTTCGAACTCGGCGCGATCCACCACGATTTTTGCGCCACTGTCGCGACCAAATTTGCGTGTGTGCGGGAATTGTTTCTCGCCAATTCGGGCATCTCCATGAGAGTGCCTAAATATAGACCTTGGGAGATTTGTACGTAAAATTGAGATGTAAGTAATGAAGCCTTGGATCCAAAATTACGTAAAATCGAGATATTTTACAAAATAAATTCCGTCAGCAGGGGAAAGTACGTAAAATAAAGATATTTCGTAAAATCGAGATTCGACTGTAGTTGGTTGTACTACCAATTCGGGTCGCATAGCGAGCCCTCTCCAATTAGTAGGTAGTAGATAACCGTGTCGCGCGTCAGCTGTCGTTTCAGAGGGGTACCATTACAGCCGTTTCGGAGGTCACGTGACCTGTGACGTCACGGAAGGCTCGGCCGCGGCCACTATACAATTACCAAAGCAATACTTCTTTCCCCATTTTCTAACCTTTTTAAAGTTTTTTGACTTAAGTAGCAAAAATAAAAGTTCTTGTTCCTTTTATACTAATTCATCTTAAGAAGTTTCATCTTCTTCTTTATAATGTTTTTAGTGAGAAATTGATGTCGGGAGTTTTTATTACTCACACTATGTGATGAAATGGAGCCAGGTACGGTTCAGGCTACGCAGGCTGTTGCCTTCCGTGACGTCATCGCGCGCTCAAAGTAGGCGTAATGGTTCAACCTTATATA
>JAOXNJ010014457.1:0-25649 GCA_028566655.1 Metis holothuriae
ATCTGCTTCGACTAAGACATAAATGTCCTAAATATACTACTGTGACACCCGACCACAAGGGTACGGGGAAATCTTTATATTATACAGTATATAAAGCAGAATGAAATATCTCCTGTGTTCATGCATATAATGATGAGATCATAGCTAAACAAGAGTTTGTACATACACTAAAAGAAATTAAATATATCATATCACAGTACCAAGAGAAAGTAGATAAAATAAACTATAGAACATATCAGTATGTAGAAGCTGATAAAATGAATCGTTTTACAAAACAAGTTATGGTTACTCATCATATCATGATACAATATGATCATCTGTATCAAGCATACAAAAAACTCAAAAAAGCATCCAAACAGCATAAACGTATATATACAAGACTCGATCTAGAGTACGCCAAAACCATTTGGGAAGAAATAGAAGAATCTACTCAACATATAGACTTTATACGGAGAAACTATGTGTTCAATTATTACAACATATAAAGACATTACCACAATTCTTCACAAAACAAGATTGCAAATATACAATACATATATAGATTGGATGTATTGTTTTTTTTATACAGCAAAACATCATACAATATGTCCTCTCCACTCAATCTCCAAGACATACTCCAGGAGCTAGACCAATGTAGCACACAAGAAGCTATCCAAGCCTTTCATAGTAGTTACCTTGGCAAGAAATGACTCATATCAGCACAATATAAGACCTTCGGCAAACTCGATCCCGAGGCAAGAAAACAAAAGTGACAAGAACTCAAACAGCTTAGCGAATCGATCGAGTCTGCTTTTTTTGCTAAACAAGCTGAAATCAAAAATGCGGCTCGAGATGAACAGCTTCGTGATGAACTTATCGATGTCTCATTACCTGGTAGCAAAATAGACAAAGGGCATCTTACTCTCCTCACTCAGACAAGGCGTCGTGTTGAAGAAATTTTCCAAGGTATGTGATTTCATATCGCGTATGGACATGACATGGTCAACCAATGGGAAAATTTTATGTCCGTCAATATTCCTCTCAGCCATCCTGCTACTGAGATGCATGATACACTCTATATCGAGCAAGCAGAGCAACAACAAAAACTCCTCATGAGAACACATACCTCTGCTCATCAAGTAGATTTGATAAAAAAACACGGACCAGCATGTAAATTTGTCGTCCCAGGTAAGGTATATAGAAATGAAAAAATGGATGCCTCACATGATTGTGTCTTCTGGCAAGTCGAAGGTGTCGTCATCGACAAAAACATCTCTATAGGACATTTTAAATCCATGATGCGTGAGATCTTAACTGCTATCTTAGAGCAAAATATCGAGATGAGACTCAGACCTGCTTATTTCCCTTTTGTCGAGCCAGGATTTGAGATAGATGCCAAAGCAGTCGTTGGTAAACATGAAAAGCGACTCGAGATCCTTGGAGCTGGCATGATCCATCCTGAAGTACTAAAAAACGCTGATCTTGATCCAAATGAGTACAGCGGTTTTGCTTTCGGTCTCTGACTTACCAGACTCGTCGCTATCAGACATGGACTCCATGACATTAGATTATTAACGAATGGAGATGTGAGGTTTGTAAGGTCGGTAGCATAGCAGACTATTCCTTTATCCCTCGTTTTCTCTTTCTAACACTGACAAACTCATCATGTAGACCTTCGTGTACTCTATATCTTGATTCGATCAATCATGCAACTATTTGTTTCCATACTTGTATTATATCATATCACACATCTATTCATACAAATAAAAAAAATATCTAAAATCGGACTATCCCCGACCACAAGGGATCGGGGTATTCGCCCGATTTTTCTCCTCGTACCTCGTCGACCGATATTTTTTCGTTCGAATATATATCTTGCTGAAACGTTTTTCTGACAAGCCCCGACCATAAAGGATCGGAGTAATATATTCGAATATCATTTTCTCAAAATCTATTGTAACATTTTTTCATCGAGCATGGCTATCCCAGACATTCGTAAAATAGTTTTGCATTTTCTGCAAGGCATCTTTCTCGTTTTTCTCATATCCAAAGCATGGTGCAAAAAACTGTAATCCAAGTAATGCACTTTTATACACATGCGTATTTGCTGTACATAAAATAATGCGTGTCACATCTTTATATATCTGTTGAATATATTCTGCAGTATATTTTATATTTTCATAAGTAGTAAATGCTCTATTTTCTAATATAATTTCGCCATCATATCCACGATCTTGTAAGGTATTACACAAGGATTCAGCTTCTGAAGGCAAATTATTTCATCATGTATATCATCCACTACATATGAGTACATCAGGAATATGTTTTGTAATACACGATTCAATTCAGGTAATATACAACTGAAAAAAATCTCTTGTCATATCTACCTGTCAAAATCCATTTACAATCAATATTGTTTTCATAAAGACACAAGATTATATGTAAAAAAATCTTTTAGGTATCACTCGTCTCATTCACTCCAACATAGCTACTCTCTCGAAACTGCTCTCGTACGATGTCTCAGTCAGCATCTACGACCGTATTTTGTAGTTCCGCACGAAGTCTCCCTGTCTCACGTTTTCTCACCACACTCTCTAGACCATCATTTTTAGGATAAAAGCTCAGTAAGACTGTATTCCCATCAGGTCTAACAAAAGTCCTAAAATAGATAGGGTGCAAACCAACATTCTCAATAATCAACTCCTTGGATCGCTCATAGATCGCTGCATCTTCTCACATAGAGCCATAGAAATTTGTCCAAAACTCACTATGTGCATGTCTCTCTGTCACATAAATATAGGGATTGACCAACGCATTTCGGAAAAGTTGTGTACTCCCCCCACATACTCATTGATAAAAACGAAAGGTCCCCAAAGTTCCTTCACAGTAGTCAGGATCAGCTTCGATAAGCTTATTCATATTGAGCTCCTGTCACGCTCACAGCATATATCCATCTAGACGCTGCATCGCTACATCATAGTTTTGTTTTCTACATGGACCATAAGTCATGGTCTCTCTCACAGACGCATAGATAGCGATATCTTTTAGCATATCATCATTTACAAACAACAAGCTAGGCACACGAAGCATCACACCTTGCTGTGCAAGTAGCGTCAGTGATGTATATTGAGCCATAATCTCGTCCAATGACATCTGGACTATACGCTCAAAATTATCAGCAAAAATCAGAGCAGTCGGCTTATAGCTAAATTCATACAACTCTGTATGGTATACATCTTGTACGTCCAGCACATACGGCATAAGCACATCTAGCGTATCTTGATAACTCAGATCTGGGTAGATGTGTTGGAGAAAACACGCAGGAGACATAATATAGTCATTCCCATCTTGATACCATCTACAGCGTCTAGCACGGATAGCTGTCACATCATATGATGTATGCTGTGATCATATATGCACCATATTTTCTTCAAATACTCCTCTCAGCACATCATCAATATCTACAATCTTTGTCTGAGCAGATCAAAATAATGGTAAAAAAGATACCACACATCATACATATATGACTATGCTAGAGATACACTTCCACATAGCATCTATGTAGCTAAATTGCTTATGATTGCAAATGAAATCTAATATTTGACAAAATCATTTTATTATATATAATTTATATTTTTAGATTACTTTTGTACACATTGATTATCAATTTACTCTCTTTTATAAGACGTAATCATGGAAGCAACTACACAAAACAAAACACCAAAAAAATATATACGATACACTAGCAAAAATATATTTTTGAAATGAGCTATAGTTATTATAGGTATTATATGACTATGACGATTTCTCTCGAAATTTTTATGAACACAAACTCCTGACATAGATGCCACTACACAGTCTATCAGCTGAGAAAATCAGCAAAATACGGAGGAATTATTTAATTTTACCACTATCTACTGTCCTTGATCTTTCTGACAAGCTCCATGAGCTAACGCAACACTTACACTAGGATATATCAATGCAGCACAGCGCGTCAACTATATCCCCACAGGAATTATCGCCAAAATAATTGACAATACAGGTCACTGTAGATATACTCATAATAGCAAACTAGAAGAAATGTTTATGATAGACATTCCTCTGCCAGAGGATAAAAATTGTATCGTATTCAACGAAAAGAAATGAGATAAGCTCCCTCAAGCATGATTTATATGTAATTAAAAGCTAGTAGTTACTAGTCATTAGCTAATAGCCTTTTAAAATTTTTAGCACCTCTACCATGTCCACCCTACCTCAATCAAGCACAAATCCTCCTCGACAATATATGCTCACTGGTGCATTTGCTATAGTAGCAATCGTGGCAGGATTATCCGTACTCAATCCATCTCTACAAACACCAAATGGACAAACTGACTTCACAGCTATCACAGCTTCAGTAAATGAAAATGCTTGATCATGAAATAGCCAAACACTCCAAGAACTTTGCCTCCTAGAGTGATGTGAATGGTCACAGCAAAGTGAAGAAGAAACATGTGTTTGTATCTTAGATACAGATTTAGAGTAAACATATGTATCACCTATACTAATTAGGTGCCACATTTTTCTATAAAGTAAAGTTCATCTCTCACAAAACATCTAGCTTGCTTTGCATATGGATGTTTTTTTCGTATAGTGATATGCATGTTTAATTATCTTATCTTTGAGACATATGCTCAATCGAATCGTAAATAAAATCGCTGGTGATTACAACGCCAAACAACTCACAAAGCTACAACCCATTGTCGATCAAATCAATAGCCATTATGTCGCCTATGATGCACTCTCTGATACTGACATCCAAGCAAAAACACAAGAATTTCAAGAAAGAATCACGAAAGGTGAAACGCTTGACGACATTTTACCAGAAGCATTTGCTGTAGTAAAACAAGCTGCCAAAAGACTCTGAGGCACAGAAATTGAAGTCAAATGAGACAAACTCGTACGAAATATGATCCACTATGACGTCCAGCTCATAGGATGAATTGTCTTACACAAATCTGGTATAGCAGAAATGAGAACAGGTGAAGGAAAGACTCTCGTAGCCACTCTCCCCTGCTATCTCAATGCATTGACAGGTAAATGAGTCCATGTCGTGACCGTCAATGATTACCTCGCCTCTCGTGATGCAGAATGGATGGGCTATCTCTATGAACGACTCTGATTGACTGTAGGATCAGTTACCAAATCAGTAGCTATCGACCAAAGACGTGAACAATATAGCAAAGACATCACCTATGTCGAAAATTCTGAGCTTGGTTTTGACTATCTCAGAGATAATCTCGTCACCACGATGGCTGAGAGAAAGATGATGCGAAGACCACTCCACTATGCCCTCATAGATGAAGTAGATAGTATCCTCATCGATGAAGCAAGAACACCTATGATCATCTCCTATCCTAGTGAAGAAGCTACCGAAAAATATGACTACTATGCAAAACTCATTACACTTCTCACTCCTTCCAAGACCAAGAAAAAGGTCAAGAAAGGATTTTTGCAAGAACTTCTCAAAGACGTCAAACAAGAAGACGAAGAGCAAGATGATGGAGGAGACTACTATATCGATGAGAAGACAAAATCTGTCTCACTCAGCTCCAATGGTATCGAAAGGCTAGAATGACTTCTCAAAGTAGATAACCTTTACAAAGATATCTGATATCAAGAAATCCATCATATCGAGAACGCACTCAAAGCTCAAGCATGCTATCATCGTGATAAAGAATATCTTGTCAGAGATGGACAAATCCTCCTCGTAGATGATCATACCTGACGTGTCATGCCAGGGAGAAGATTTTCACAAGGACTCCATCAGGCACTTGAAGCCAAAGAACAAGTACAAGTCCAAAGAGAATCCAAGACCATGGCAAGTATCACCTATCAGCATTTTTTCAAGCAATACGAAAAACTTGCCTGAATGACAGGAACCGCTCTCACCGAAGCTGAAGAATTTGAAAAAATCTATGATCTAGAAGTCTTGACTATACCGACCAACAAACCAATCCTCAGAGTAGATAAGACTGATCATGTGTATTTTAATCAAGACGCTAAATGGAAAGCAGTCGTTGACTATATCAAGTTCTATCATCAGATCGGACTTCCTATCCTCATCTGAACTTCCTCTATCCATACATCCGAGCTCGTCTCTGGTATTCTCAAGAAAATGACACTCCCTCACTATGTCCTCAATGCGAAATTTCACGAGTCCGAAGCAAATATTGTCAAAAATGCTGGTAAAAAATGAAGTATCGTCGTGGCAACCAATATGGCATGACGTGGTACTGATATAAAACTCTCAGATACACTCTTTGAAGAACTAGCCGAAAAATATGCCACATGGATCTCCAAAAAAATCCAAAAATCAGAAGGAGTAAGTGCTGTTATCTACGCTGAGCAAGAGTTTGACCTCACGATAAACGCTATAGAAAAAGTACTCAATCTCACTGACACAGACATCAGAACTGCCGAAAAATCATGACTCAACAAAGACGGATACACTTTCCAAATAAAGTTTAACACGTCCAAAAAGACAAAAGAAGACGCACATGCAGAGCTCATATTCACTCCCACACAAGGAGAACAAGATATAGAAGAAAGAGATTTTCACTATGGACTCTTTATCCTTGGTACAGAAAAACACGACTCACGCCGTATCGATAACCAGCTCCGTGGTCGTGCATGACGTCAAGGAGATCCATGAGTATCACAATTTTTCGTAGCGATGGACGATGAAATCATGCGCAAGATGGGTGGAGATAAGATCCAAGCTGTTGCACGCATGATGATGTCCAAAGAACAACTAGAGCAAATGACCTTCACTCAGTCGCAATTTACCAGCTCCATCCAGAGAGCACAAAAACAAATGGAATGACGACACTTCGGTATCAGAAAGCATCTCTTCGACTATGATAGTGTAATAAATAAACAAAGAGAAAGAATCTATGCCAAACGTGATGCCATTCTTATGAAATCGGAAGAAGATACAAAGGAAATCGAAAAAGATTGAGAGGTAATAATACATTGAGACTGAAAAGATGCGACATTGCAAAAATCAGACATTATGACGCTCAATATTCTCGATGAAGTCAAAGCATCTATCGATGAAGTTGTGACAAATTTTGTCAAAACCTACACTGCATTCAAACCATGGAATCTGACAGAACTCCTAGAAGAGCTATCACAGCTCACTACAGCGACATTTTTGGAGTCTGAATACAGCCATATTACCAGTACACAAGTACTCAAAGACACACTGATTCAACAACTCCATGAACTCTTAGACACAAAAATCGCAGACATAGACGAAACTTTTGCTCTCCAAAGGATCAGAAGTGTCTATCTTCGTACTATGGATAGATTACGACAACAACACATCGATGAGATGAGATACCTCAGAGAGAAAGTAGGTCTGTATGGCTATGCACAGCTAGATCCTCTTGTAATATACAAGAAGGAAGCCTATGATAAGTTCCAAAGACTCTTAAGCAGTCTCAAGGTAGATACACTCGGTGCAGTATTTAGAGCAAATCTTAGTGGCACAAGTACACAAGCTCCTGCACTCTGACCACAGAAAGTAAACATGGTCGATGTCCTCAAAGCTGTCACCCAAGGACTAACCAAACAAAAGAGCTGAGAGTCGAGAGCTAAGAGCCAAGACGCAGCATCTGACAACAAGCAAGCAAAAGAAGTTGTACAGTTGAAATGAGGGCAAAAAGCTGAGGTTGTAGAAGATGGTGGAGATATAGAGATATTAGAGCTACAAGATGATAACACATGAGATACTACGAGCTGATGATCAGCAGATATGTCACAAGTCAAGAAAAAGCTCAGACCCAATGATAAAGTCAGTATCAAATACCTTGACGGACGTGTCGAGCATGACGTCAAATGGAAAAAAGTAAAAGACCTCGTCGAAAAAGGTGAGGCTGAGATTGTAGGATAATTTTCCAGCAATAAAAAAAGTGGAGAGTATAAAACTTCCACTGATAAGCTGATACATTAACTTTTTTCATAAATAATTCTCCTAACTTTAGCTTTACATAGACTTTAAAGCTTCTGATGGATAGGAGGTAATAATGGCAAGTTATGTGATTTATTCTCTTTCCTTTTATTCAAAGGAAATCCTAATATATCTCCTATAAAACATAATAGAATAACGACTAGAAATGCAAACCAAGTCGTAAATTTTGTGACTAACATTAATATAAAAAAATATAATAACGCTAATGCCCACAATCCAAATGCACAGAAAATGTCGTTAGTATGGCATTCAGCAAGTTCAACCATAGAGGAAAACTTACTTGGATATAAATCTGCGTATTTTTGCTGGACTCTACTAAAAAAAATTAACAAAGGACATATTAAAAGAATAGCTATATTCCACCATGTTATTCGCCATGCATTTTCTATTTTTTCATAGACTTCTTCTAGTTGGTTTTCTTGATTTTTTATTAGTGTAATTATTTCAGTTTGTTTTCTTTGTTTTGTTGCAAAAGAGTTATATTTACAAGTCTTATTTTTAAAAACGACAAAAGCACCTTGTTCAAGAGCTTTAGTGCAATTTTCTTCTCCCCATTTTGCCATCAGTGAATCTGTAACTGATCCTAAGTGATAATTAGCTACAATTTCTTTCATGCTTGTGTCATTCACGATAGCTACAGAGCTATCATTATAGATTTGTTTGTAAAAATCTTTCGACTGTCCAAACAGAAAAGTTAGTCCACTGAAATACAGCAGAAATAACACAAAATTTTTCATAGTTTATTAATTTATTTTTTTAGTTATCTGTTAAATATCATCATTGACATATATAGATAAACATATTTTAAATACAATAGATTTTCCATAAACGTTTATCATTGTTTCTCACTCCAGCTTCTCTATACTCCAAAACACTTCCAGATATATCTTGATCGAAATTTTAGATTCGACATTCACGACTATGCTCCTCATCACCTGTCCCTTTTGACTCACCGCACTCCTCACCAAAGAGCTCAAGATCCTGTGAATCAAAACACACAACAGTTTCCCTACCTGATGTCGAGTCCAAGACAGCTCATGGAAAACTATCATACGCATCAATCTCCACTCTCGTATCGCCAACAAAGTCTATCTCCAGCTAGCTCAGGGTACCACACACACATTTGATCAGCTTTTTGCACTCACTCAAAGCATCGATCGAAGCCAACATCTCCATCCACAGCAAGCATTTCAGCTCAAAGCACATACAGCAAACTCCACACTCGAGTCTAGTTCTACTATCCAGTCTATCACACACAAAGCTATCCTCAAACAACTCCTGTGAGACACATCAACACAGTACCACACACATACCAAACATAATCCACTCAAGATCCTCATCTCGATCCAAGACAATACAACACATATCCTCAAAAACACCTCCTGATCCTCTCTCCACCAAAGATGACGAAGAGTTAGCCAAGGAGACGCACCTATCAAAGAAAACCTTGCCATAGCTACACTCTTGTCTGCTAGTCGACCATTTTCACAAACACTCCGAGATCCTTGCTGTGGGAGTGGGACGCTTGTTATCGAAGCAGCACGCATGGCAAAAAATATCGCTCCATGACGTGAGAGAAGTTTTGCTTTCCAAGAGTTTCTTGACTATCCACAGCAGCTCTTTACTCAGCTCAGAACACAAGCACAGCAAAAGGAATATAATAAATCACGAACTATCATCTGATCAGATAAAGATCCAGAGGTACTTGAGAAAGCAAAAAAGAACGCTCTCTCAGCTGGTGTAGAAGATATCGTCCAGTTTTTTCATCACGATGTACTCCTCTCTCATCCCACACAACCTGCACTACAGGACAACACAACGGTTATAGCAAATCCCCCTTATGATCAACGCCTCCAAGAGAACAAAACAGAAAGTATCCATTATCGCCTAGCACAGCTGATCCAACAAGACTGACGAAATGGAGCTATCATCTCATGATATGATCAAGCGTATACAATATTCAAAACGAAATCTCGAAAACGCAAAGAAACCAGACAAGGAAAAGAAATATGTTATATCTGGATTCCAAGGAGCTAAGAGCAAAGAGCTGAGAACAAAGAAAAAAAATCTGACAACTCATATTTTAACATATAAAACTTGTATCAGAATTTACTCAACTACATGCTTTAGCGTTTAGTCTGTACTATATCAAGACTTACGACTTATAGCTTAAGACTTACAGCTTACCACTATCTCACAATCTGAAACAACAATAAGAGTAGCTGTTTATTCATATATGTTACTTTACAGAAATTTCGTTTGGAGTTTGGACCAAAAGGAAACAATGACCTCAACTCTCATGTGCTCTTTTTTGACATCGATACAAAGTAAAAGATTAAAAAAACATAGCACAATGCTATGTTTACGAGAAGTTATTTATGCTTTTTCTTGGAGTCAAAAAGACGATGCGCAAGATAGAGCTCTCAAATTACTACAATGATAGCATACCATCGTCGATCAAGTGATGCTAGCACAGGAAAAAAGTGTACAAGCAACAAGACAAACGCTACGATATCTAGTTTGAGAACTCCAATATCATATCGTTTCATCTTATGGATAGCTTTATTTGCTCGTTTGGTGATGTGAAAAGGCATGATAAAAAAAGTAGAAAGTAAATATCCTTCTTATACATGATCTCATTACCAATTGCAAGGAAAGACAAAGAATAAATGATTATACATAGTATTTCTTATTTGTCTATTGCGTGTTCTTGTGTCCCATAGCACTGTACACATGCAGCAGCTATACGAGAACCAATCTCCATACCTTCTTGCCAGTCCTTACCATGATGCAATGCTCGCAAAATACCTGCACGAAAAGCATCACCAGCCCCTGTAGGATCTTTGACCTCATCCACAGATATAGCATCTACTTCAAATGTTCTATCCATCGATACATAACGAGACCCAGCTGCACCCAAAGTGACTACATACGCATCTACATAGCTAAGCAAGTCTGATTCTTGTATTTCAGCTAGTTTACATAATAGTATCAACTCATACTCATTGACAATCACATACGTCGCAGCATCCAAGGCTTGATGTAATTGTCTTTTGTCAAAAGCAGTTAATGGCTGTCAAGGATCAAAAATAACATGTATCGAACGCTCTTGACACTCTATGAGATGCTTGAGCATAGTAGAGGGAGCATTGGGACCCACGATAGCAATACCTATCTTTTCTTCTACAGAGAGTATCGATTGCTGTCATGACTCTA
The DNA here is from genome assembly GCA_028566655.1 of Metis holothuriae. NCBI lineage: Eukaryota > Metazoa > Arthropoda > Copepoda > Harpacticoida > Metidae > Metis > Metis holothuriae. The sequence goes on from JAOXNJ010014457.1 coordinate 11,210, forward strand.
TAGATGCTCCAGGATAGAAAGCGGTAATTTGACTATTCTGATCATCAGTGATAATATGTGCTGCAGGTGTTGCTAAGCCAGGAGATACATGTGTATAACGGTAATCTATCCATTGCTGATTAAATACTGATGCTTTGAAGTCTTTTCCTACAGCACCCAGAAGCAATGAAGACTGCTCTAGCAAAGCAAGATTATAGCTAATATTATGCCCAGCTCATCCATCACGTTTGGCATATGCATTGATATTAAAATTAACACTCAAGCTATGTGTCATATCAGGTAAAATATAGTTCCCAAACGTATCATGAAAATTCATAATATAATCATAAGCAATCGAACCAGAAACAAGAATGTGAGACATAGAATAAGAGGCTAAAAGAGTAAAAATCTCAAAGAATCAAATAAGGACTATATATCTTTCAATTTCTCATATTTTAATTTCTTCATCATACGCATATTCTCTTCTATCAGTGATCTATTTTTAGCAATAACATCTCATATGACTCATAATGAAAACAAATTGAATGCGATCATCAAAACAACTGACGATAAAATCAATGACTGTATTCTTCCCCCTCATTGACCCTGTACATAAAAGAAAAGATATCTCCCTATACCAAAAAAACCTAACAACAAGAATGGTACTGAAAGCATCAAAAATATCTTAAATGGCTCATACATAGCATATACTCTGATAATATTGGCGGTAGATTTCTTGATATGCTCTCGTATGTTAGAAAACAATCTCGACTCACGAGTAGGTACATTGGTCTGTATAGGCAATCGGTGAATCTCAAGTCATTTTTTCTGTGCTTGGATAATCGTATCTATGACATAACTAAATCTGGAAGTCACATTGAGTGCATAGAGACTCTCTCTACTATAGGCTCTAAAGCCACTCACTGCATCTGGCATATCAGTTCATGCTGCGAAAGTGACGACTCTGTTTCACAATCGCTGGAAAAATTTCTTATATCGTGAGAAGTGTTGTATTTTTGTAGGATTTCTATTGCCTATCACGATGTCTGCTTGATGATTGATAATTGGTTGGACTAAATCTGCAATATATCTCCCAGGATACTGATTATCAGCATCTGTATTTACGACCATATCCGCTCACTGTTCGAGCGCATATGCAATACCTGTCTTGAAAGCATTACCAAGTCATCTATTTTTACGAAAACGAATAATATGATGTACTCACAGCTCTTTTGCAACCTGATAGGTAGTATCTGAGCTTCCATCATCAATCACCTGATATTCTATGACATCTATTCATGGAATTTCTCTTGGAAGTTCAGCAAAAGTGATAGGCAAATGTACTTCTTCATCTTTACAGGGGATTTGGATAATTAATTTCATGAAACTCTACAACAATTAAAGAATGAAAAGCATATACAAAAATTCAATAATAATGAGATAGCTTCGCTAGATTAGCAATGTAAAAGATAAGATTTTATACATTATCATGTGAACTTTAGCTTGGGACGATAAAACACAGCTTGTTATCTAGTTATTACTTTATTACTCCTCTTTTCTTTATAGAAAATTCGACATAGACATCATCCAACAATACCTACCACTGTAAAATATACCATCCATACTCAGATCTTCACTCCTATCAAATTAAGATAAAACACACATAATGGCACCACACTAATACTCAGAGCAAAACTAAGGGCTATACGCTCTAGCATATCTATCTCTCTTTCATCAAAAAATACCTGACACAACCACCATCATGGCAAAAAAAGCAAAAAAACACTTCACAATACCACACGAGCCATCTCAAGCACCTGTCACTCATACTGCTCCATCAGCAAAAGCATAGCTGCTAATAGTAAAATAATGCCAGCACTTACTATAATTTGTCGATCTTTTTTCATAAAAAAATATTGTAGGTAAAATCATGGCCTTTGTTATAAATGATCTATCTTTCTTCTGACACAATTCTCCAAAAAGACCATCTAGGCTTTTCTCATGATTTGATAAGCTCAAAACACGGTCATTGCTCTATATCAGGTATAAGTTCTTGATAGGTCAAGCGTCACTCAGGCAGAATTGGTTGTTGAGCTCATATATACAGATATAACGGACGATGTAAAGATCCATAATCTTGTAATATATGCTTACATTTTCCATCGCTATCCTGATCCCATCGTTTCACCCACCAGTCATCACCTACTCTTCACCACTGATTGCGTGTATAAAATCACGGAGCAATCACTTCACGTCCTCACCATCCTAGCACCCATGGTGGATAATCAATTCCTGGGACCATAATCACTGCATCATCTTCCGTCACAGAAGCTATCTCAGACATAAAAGCAAACTCATCGACCGAAATCCATGGCTGGATACGACCTGTCCACTGAAAAAACAAAAATCACTGGGCAACTACGAATCATAATCCTATCACATAGCCTAGCCATTTTTTATCACAAATCAAACATGCAAGTCATACAACACTCATTATCACTCGAAAAGGAGCAGCATAGCCAATCATCCTTTGATAAAAGACCAACTGTCATCCAACTCGCAAAGTAAGTACAAGCCAAGCAAGAAAAAACAGCACATGATAACGAGTATTTTTGTCATTACTAAAAAAGTACTGTCTAGCAACAAGATAGATAAAACTTATACAGGTCATAATAAGTAATGGTCGACTCGTATGTCATAACTCAGACATAGACATAAAACTTCATCCAGACTGATAGCCATCTTGTAAAATAGGTATATCAATAGCACGGAAAAAAGATGGCACCATAGGTCGCACCTGCCATTCTAGATATGGTCGATATAGTGGCAAAGCAATCAGTACAGCTAAGAGTAAAGAACTAAGAGTTAAGATAAATGAATTTCGATTTTCAGTTTTTCATTTTCAAATTCTGATCTGTAATTTTTGAAACAAAACATACAATAACCAAAATCATCATATAACTCCAGCCAATACCCATGCTCCTCTATGTGTGAGTATCATTGTGGTGAACAAAAGTCAGGCAAGTAGCCACTTCTTTCTTACCAACATACTAAGCCATATCAGTAAGAAAAACATACCTAACAACTGCTTGATATAATTCCATCGAAAGACAAACCATCCTATGAAGGTAACCATATAGATGACAAATGCTCCTAGCGCAATGTATGTATTTTTGGTCACTGTCTTGGTAAAGGTATAGACACCAACTCAGACCAACACATGGAGAAATACCACTCGCCACGTAACCAATACATCAGACGATCGGCCAAACATTTGCTGTATACTCGCAAGCCATCACAAAAATGGTGGATACATAAGTTGTAGTCGTGGCTCCAGAAGTATTGGATCTCGTACTCACGATGTTTGTATCATAGCAACATAAGTCTCGAACATATACTTATACAATCCTGGATCATAACCTAGTGGGACTGGTTGTGTGAGAAAGGGTAAACTAATAAGAATGTATGACAAAACAACAATTGCTATCACAGAGAAGAATCGTATAGGTGTATGTAATTGTTTAGAAATTTTTACCATCACTAATACCAAAGCAATATTTTTGACTATAAAAAAAACAATATATAATGCAACGCATTAAACTCTATCGATCAAGAATACATCGTTATCTTACACAAAACATTTCATCCAAACAAACTGTACTTAAAAATACTTTTTGGCTTATTTTGGCTGAGGGTGTATCTAAATGATCACTTGCCTTGATTACTATTCTTATATGACGTTTGTTTGGGAAGGAGATTTTTGGGATATACTCATACTGGTGAGTGATATTGACATTTTTGTTAATTTTTGCAGATCTAGGTCTGACGACGCTCCTCATCAGAGACTATCAGCATATAGATGATAAACATAAACACACCTATCTCTCGCAAGGACTCAGGACCAAAGGGTGCTTGTCTTTGGTCGTGATAGCGATCTTTTTGGGTATCTTATGGCTTGCTACTGATGATATACTCATTAGGTCAGTAGGACTTGTGTTGTTGGTGAATGGGCTGGGAAATAGTTTTTTAGAATTTCTCAGGGGAAGTTTTAGGAGTTTACAACATAGTCAGGTAGAGTTTAGAATCAAGTGTGTACAGGGAGTAGGGAATATCTTATTGGTTATACCAATAGTTTTTTTAGTAGATTCGGTTGTTCCTATTATTGGTATGCAAGCATTGGTAGTGTCTATCACGATAGGGTATGCATGTTGGATAATAATAAAACGTACTTCCTTCAACCTCTCCTCCAAAGAGAGAAGAGACTATTACTGGATTCAGAAGAGAGAGTTGATTAGGCAAGGATGGATGTTTGCGATTAGCGGACTCTTTGTAAGCATGTATTATTATATGGATAGCCTTATTATTCAATGGTATTGAGGATATGAAGAAGTAGGATTATATAATGCAGCATATAAAATTATATTGTTATTATACATGCCACTTATTATATTATGAAATTCGTTAATACCAACATTTAGAAAACTTTATAAGGAAAATAAGGAAAAATTACATAAGGATGTAAAGTTTTTTAGGAATATTGTAGGATTTTGATATACAATCCTAAGCATAGTAGTTTTTTTATTTGCAGAATATATTATTCTTAGTATTTTTTGATCTGAATATGCGTGAAGTATTATTCTTTTTCAGATACTCATCTGGACTATGAGTATTTGACCACGAAAAAATATTTATATATGGAAATTTATGGCAAGTAACAAAGAAAAATATTATTTTATAATATCATGAATAGCCTTATTATTCAATATAGTTACAAATATTATTGTCATAAAAAAATATGGTTCTATGGGAGCAGCCATCACTACTGTTTTAACTGAAATTATAATGGTAGCATGAATTATATTATGCAATAAATATCTAGAAAAAGTACATCATCAAGACTAATATTTTTTCACAATATGAAGTCTTGATTTTTTTTGAAATATGTATTGCTCTCATTTATCAGAAAAAAAATCATCAACTGCCTTTTGGCATCAAGATCGGTGCTGATAATCATCTATAATAAATTTTCATCATACAGACATATAAGGATGAATTCTTGTAAGGCATGTCGTGACACTATCATACCAATCACAGTCTATATGTGCTAACGCAATAGGAAAATCAATATTAAGCGTATCTTCAAACAATCACTTATGAAAGTATACATTATGTCCAATCGGATCAATGTTGCAGTCCATAAAATTATCCTTTACTCTTTGTAACAGATCCTCTTGATAACCATAATATGTATTACCTCATAATCATTTTGCATCTCATGACTTAATAATTTCATATCTATCATGAATATCTTGGTCATCTTTTTCTCATGGTGGAGGAATCATACCAAAAACATCATATACATGCAATTCTCTTTCTTTTTTCTTTGCTCATGTCATGAGAATGGCACTTCATCAAAGAGCACATCATGTTTCTATTATAGATCCAGTAATATTTTTTTCTTCTAATTGTTTCACTACTTCTTCTAAGTCATATAATGCTGCATTCTCAAGATATGTATATTTTTTATACTGAATTTGCTTTGCCAATGAAGATAATGATACAAACAAATTTCTGATTTTTGTCCTTAACATATAATAGTCATATTATGAAATAAATCGTGTCTTAAGGTATCTCTCTATTTTACCATATGAATTATCCAAAGGTAATACATTTTTCTGTAAAAGCAATGCAAAAATCATTCAGTGCAATCTGTCCGATTTTATAATCTTATATTTGCTATAATACATATTAGCTATCTTTACTAAATATTTGGAATAATAAAACCATAATTTTACAATGAGTTGAGAAGAAAAAAGATAATCTATTTTAAAGAATATTTGAAAAAATTTGATGAAATATCTACCTCTCAACAAACCAACAATATTTATTCGATCCACACTTTCCCTATGAATGATAACTTTTTCTTTATCTTTTCTATTAAACTGTAACAATTCTTCAGACTCTTTAGATAAATTTTCTAGTGGATAAAGTGTGTGAGCCATATCTTGCATTAAATAAACATGCACTAATCACTCTGAAGCAAGTGTATTAAAACTTTGATTATCTCTTACAAAAAGATGTATATCTTTATGCGTTTTAATAATACCCATAGCACGGTGAAAATTATCGCGATTTTCGTAGTATAAAGACTGTGGCAAAAAGATGATTTTATTTTCTTTATATTTTTGAATTATACGCTCTCTTAAATGTTGATGTTTAGGATATAGGTCTCAAAAATTTCCTCATCAATGCAATAATATAACCACATCTGAACTAAGTGCTGGAAAATTAAAATCGTAAATAGAGTATCTTTTTTTAACGATAATATTATTTTTTTTTAAAAAAGATTCTGTTCAATGATATATTAAAATATCTCAAATATTAGAGTGTACAGGAATATCAACATAAATTACAGTATGTCATAATATTAGTCCAAAAATATCTTGAAATCAAGAACTGAGTTTTACCATTTTTTCTTGGTGCTTTTCTATTTCAATTATTTTTTGTTCATTAATCATATAATATATCAAAATAAGTAAAAAAAAGTAATCAAAGGAAAAAACAAGTAATCATAAATATTTTTTTGTATATGATGAGGGCGAGGAATTCATCACTTCTTTGCTCTAGAATATCATCACCAATACATTCTTTTAAGAGCTCGTTTATAGCTTATTCTTTCTTCTTGTATTTGATGGTAGACAAAGGTCCTTCATGTGTATAATACCTTGCCTCAAGCAGCAATAACTCTTTCACACAAGTCAGTTTCCTCTCATCCCAATAATTTTCAATTTTGACGTCATAAATTCTCATCAAAATATGTATTGATTCAAACCTTCTCCTTGTCTAAAGCAAAGCTTGCTCAAATTACCTTACGAATATCAACTATATCATCTCACAGATCTAATAAAGAATATTGTTCTAATACAATAGAAGATTTATGTATCAATTTAGGTTTTAATAATCGCTTGGGAAGAATTTTTGATCATAATATATCACAACCATATTCTTCAAAGACATAAAGTATTTCTTCAACGAAATTTATTGCAGGTATTGCATCAGAATCCATAAAAACAACATATTTTGTTTGTACAAGATTTAATCAATAATTTCTAGCAAATGATAGAGATCTAGGTTCTACATAATGTCAATCTACGAATCAATACTTTCAAATTTTTTCCAAAATCTTGCTATCTTTTTTTTGTTCTAAAAACAATATGGAAAAATTTTTGTTAGACTGTATCTTAAATCATTCCAAAAGATCAAGAATATATCTATCTGGTTCTTGATATCTTGTTACAATAATGGAAAGTAAGGACATTACTTTTTTTGTATAAGATAAATTTGATGTTTATGAGAAATAAGGTCTAAATAGTATCAGTTATCATGAAAGATTTTTTGTTTTTTTGTAAAGTTTTTCATATTTCTAGAAATAATATAATATGTATTTTCATCAAGATTCATATATCAAACTAATTGCTCAAATCTTTTAGCGTCTGTTTCATTATCCCAGTGATTTACAGTAATAATTTTATAATCAGGGAATAAGACTTTATCTCGATAATTAGTAATTACATAGGCTCACTCATTAATGTTTCTTTGAAAGATAGTTTTATGTAAAGAAGCATAAGACTGTTTTTGATTTTTTACATCTTTGACATAAGTATAACCATTCAAAAGATTAATAAGTATAAACCCAAAAACATACGTATACTTAATAAGTCTTCAAAATCTTGCTACAGAAATCGCCAATATTACATTTAAGGCGACATATCAAAACATAAAATATCTCACATATGATGATCTAATAGTAAAGTAATTATATCAAAAATATCATATCCTATAGAAATAGAACAACAATCAAAATAATATAATATTTAATAAAAGAATCATATACTCATTCTTTATATCATTTTTCTTAAAAGATTTTATTAAAGCAAGTAAAAAAATACCATATATTCAAAATATATAGTAATAAATATTATTTTTGTACGCTAAAAGATAATTATCAAGGCCTACTCTTTTTATAGTAATTTCTTCACTTTGATACTGCGGCACATCGTCAGAATATACTTGTTTTATATTTAATGAGTAATCTTGATAAAAATATATATTTGAGATAAAAACTCCTCATAATCATCATAATAATATTGCATAATTACCAAGTCAAAACATCATCTTCCAAAAAGATTTTATAATATTACTGTGTAGAGTAATTTGCCAAAATATCAATGGAATATATCGTATTAAATTATCAAATCTTAATAGTGCACTTATATGAACAAAAAGGAATATGAGTATTAGATAAGTTATATTATTCTTATCATATATAAACCTAACAAAAAAAGCATATGCAATCATAATAGAAGCAACGCTAGATATATTATTATAAAAGCTCCCTCACCAGAAAGTAAAGACTGGTAACAAAAGTGAAAAAATATAAAAATATACAACTTCTTTAGGCTTAAGTACTACTCTTCAAAAAATCAGTACTCAAGTTATATAAAATAATGCATAGATAAAAGGCAAAACTCCTTCATTTATAAGCATAACAACAATTCATCCATAAAAATGAAAAAAAGGATTTGATCATGGAAAAAGTTGTTCATTTATTTCTCAAGAGTGACGTGGTCTTTGATATGAATGATGTATTCATTGAGCATCAAAATCAGACCAATATACACGATTATTTATCGTAAAATCTAAAATAAAATGATATTGTACATTTTCATCTGGTCAAGTAAAATATCAAAAATGAGGGAAATTATATATGTATGCAAAAGCTACAAAACATAAAGATAAAAGTATGAAGATAATATAATTAAATTTCATAAATTATTCTTAATATTTAAATACTAGTCTCAATAGCAATAAATTTCTCTATTGTTATATCCCATGTATATTTCTTATACGAAGATATATCTTTAGGAGAATTACCAAAAATATCAAACTCTATGGATCAAAAATCTGTTATATAAGAAATATCATCTCCAAAAGACGAGATATATCATTTTATAGGTCTAGCTAAAACAGTGCATCAAGAGACTATAGCTTCTGCGATCACAAGTCAATATGATTCTTTATAACTACTAGCCAAGAAAAAATCAGCTGTAGCATACCATTTTGGCAATTCATCATTTGAGATCTTTCATAGCAATTTTACAGATGTTTGTAATCATAAATCCATAATCTGTTTTTCTAAATCTCACCTCAAAGGACCATCTCAAATAATAATTAATTTTGCTTCTTGATGTTTTTGTAATATGTATGGCATAGCATCTATCAAGTCTTTCTGTCATTTTTCTGGAGCTAATCTTCATACATTTAGTAAAAACAATCATAGAATATTATATTTATACCTCAGTAGATTATCACTTTTAGATGGATTAAAATTTTTGATATCCACTCACATAGGTATCACATGAATTTTTCTTTTATATCAAAAGAGTGTATTCAAAGTATCTTGTAGATAAGTGCTAACAACTGCTACTTCATCACACTGCTCTATTGTCCATTTTTTTATTTTATCTAATATGATTCAAATCAAAGAATGTAAATCACTACCATGTGAAGTAACAATCAATTTGATTTTTCTATTCAAAAACTTCTTATACACTGCACAGAGAAAGCCATTAGTAATAATTCGATGACAATGAATTATATTTATACTATATTTTTTGATTATTTTTACTAGCCCAAGAAAACCCCCTAACAAAAAAAATGGAATTTGTAAAAGCAATAATTTATTTTTCTTAATATTTGGTAAAATAGCTCCATCACTTAACTTCTCTCGATGAGAAAAAAAGAAATAAGGATATCTGTGTATTTTGACTCCATCCTGCTCTTCATATATCTTCGTCTCAGGTCTACGAGGGCACAAGACAATCATCTCTCTATCATCATCTACCAATCTTCTTGTCAATTCATGTACAAATCTAGGCGTTGCATCTCATGTTTTAAATGTAGGATATGTTGTTGCAAAAACTAAGACCCTCTTTTTCATAACTAATGCTATAAATTATAAAAACAACATAAAAATTTCTACACAATCACCACCTCTCCCCTCTGAAAATCACCCTCGATAGTTCTTTGGATATAATTGGATGTCCATCATGTCCAATGTGGACGACCATCTCTCATCTCACACGATTCTAGCAAGACAGGTCGCTCGACATCAGTATTTTTGTTTATAAAATCAGTCCTAATCTCATCTCCTAGGCTCAGTAACTGTTGCATCCTCTCTTTCTTGGTGACAATATTGATCTGCATAGGCAATCTCCCAGCTGGCACCGTCTCACCTTTCTGATGTGGACTAAAAGGGAACGCATGCATCTTCGTGATCTGATACATTTTCACAGCATCCAACATCTCCTGGAAAGCAGTTACCGTCTCTCAAGGAAACCCCACGATCAGATCCGCACCAATACTTATATATGCTTTATCAGATCTATCAAGAGATCTAATCTTGGTCAAGACATCATCTAGCACAGCTCTCCCATAGTTTCTATTCATCAAACGTAACACCTGATCATTGAAATGCTGGATCGAGAAATGAAAATGAGGTAGAAAGCGTGTATCCGTCATCAGGTCAAAAAACTCATCATCCAAAAATTCTGGACCCAACGAAGAAATACGAATACGAGGAATGTTCGTACGACGAAGGATGGCTGTCAACAAGGTAGTAAACTTATTCTCATCAGCACGTCTCGTATGAGAAGCTCACCATGAAGCAAGATTTACTCAGGTAAGCACGATCTCCTTCCCTCACTGTGCTTCAAATTCCCTAATCTCTTGAATAATCTCTTCCAAAGATCTATTTCTTTGGGATCATCTTTTGTAAATCGTCAGACAAAAAGTGCAAAATGTATCACAGCCTGACTGAATCACGATAAATTTTTTAGTATAGATATTTTTTGTATGAGGAAGAGAAGCTTCCTGATCCAAAACGAAGTCATGCTCTTCATTGAGTTCATATTCTCATATAAATCCAAGATCTGTCTGCACATCAGGATCCTCACCGAGCAAAGTCAGTTGCTCTTTCCACTCACGCAATCATGGATAGATACCGAAGAATTTCTCATAATCCATTGCCTCTCACTTCTCAAAAGCTCCACATCAAGTCAAATACACATACTCACCAGATCTCAACATCTTCTTTACTTCTCTCAGCCATTTAGATTTTGCTCTATCCGTCACCACACAAGTTGCTACAAGATGACTTTTAGTATTGTCAAAATTGCGTTGCTCGAAATAATGCAACCACTTATTGAGATAAAATTTATTTACTTTACAACCAAATAGACTATGTTGCATGATATCCACATTAAATTAAGAAAGTGTACAAGAACACAAAATTTAACTTTTGATCTTTTAGACTCTTAGACTTCTCATCTCTTTTAGTTTGATAATCAAACGCCACACACCTATCATCAATACTATCCAGAGTAAATATCTATTGACTGGTGCATATTGACGTTCTACGGTATATATCTCACGCTCATTGAGCACTTTTTGTATACCTCACATAATATCATCTGACTTATCAGAATCAAAGTCATACATACGATCTCCTAAAATTTCTTTCAAATCACTAATCAATAAAGTATCTACATAGGCGTATATCTCTGTTCCTGTCGTATCAGTGCCTAGGTACACATCTTCTACCCCTACATTGATCATAAATACATCGCTTCATACCTCTTGCCATCATGAAATAATCTCTACAGGATCAATACCATTGCCACTATCTCCATCTGTGATAATGAGAATAAGATGTTTATCAATATCGTGCTCTCCTTGCTCACGCTGAGCTAACAATAAGGCATCACCCATTGCAGTACTTGCAAAATCTCTTGTCACAGGAAAATCAGCCAAACTCATAGTATCCAACATCATCTTAGCTCATAGCATATCATGTGTCCAGGGTATCCAGACCAATGGAATACCTCAGAATGCGATCAATTCTAGAGGCACAGCCTCATCATGCAAATCTTCTATCAAACGATCAATAATCCCTTTTGCTATAGTAAATCTATTTGGCTCGACATCTGTAGCACTCATAGACAAAGACACATCTAGCACTACCTGTACTCATAGCTCCTGTTGCTGATTTATACGCTGTAATCAGGCAATATGTATGTCTAGAGGTAGAAGAACTAAACATATATATACTATAATCAGCAAAAATACTGATATCCTACGCTTTTTCTTATCTATACGTGATGATGGCAACACAAACGATGGTATCCATTTTTTCTGTTGAGACAGCAAAAGCATCCCTAACATCAATAAGGATCGTACTATTCATCAACTATCTATCTGTATCATCTCGTTCAACAAAGTCATGTATCATATGTACAGGTTTTGTCTCTAAATGCACGATAATTTGCAAAAATCTCTATCAAGGTATATAATCATATGGAACCTCTGCAAAATAAACTATAATGTATATTTTGAGACAGAACGTATATCTTACTAAGAGGTACAATGTTCTAGATACGGTTCCTTGAGGAAACTTTTCATGCAGAAGAAATTCCAAATTCTTTGTTTTTCCTCTTTTTTCAGAGCTTCGATATAAGCTCGATAATTATTATCTATTAACCATTAATTATTCATTGATTTATGAAAATATTCATTCCCAGAAACATCTCCAGTGGACGATTCAATATGTCCATCAACGTCTGACCAGCAAACATTACTCTTGTCCAGATGGTAATTTTGGCAGTAGGTGTAGGACTGACACTCGCACTACGAAATACTTTAGTCAGATGAGGTACATCGAGATGATGAGCATTTATAGTTGCTCTCCCTATCTTTCTCATTGCTGTCTTTATAGCATTTTTTAAATATTCTGAGCTCACTCTTGTTCCTTTTACTGCCAAGATGATAAAGACCTACTTCTTTGACGTCACACAAAAATTCCAGGTCAATCGAGATAAACCAGATCCCAAAGCCATAGCTCTTGCTAAATCAAGGAAAACAGAACATGATGTTGTTATCTCACAAAAGCAACTTGTCTTAGATCAAGAAAAATTAGAAATGCTAGAGCATATTGCTGAATAAATAATAAAAAAAATATCTAAAATCGGACTATCCCCGACCACAAGGGATCGGGGTATTCGCCCGATTTTTCTCCTCGTACCTCGTCGACCGATATTTTTTCGTTCGAATATATCTCTTGCTGAAACGTTTTTCTGACAAGCCCCGACCATAAAGGATCGGAGTAATATATTCGAATATATATATAAAAGGATATAGTAATTTTTCTTTATACTCATCATACTCGTTTAGTATCTTTTTATTTTACCATGTAGCAGGATTTTTGTCCTCTCTCCAGATATCATCGATCTTTTTCAAAGTTTCTGGCGATAATGATATATCTGCTGAAGCTATGTTTTCACGTAACTGTGTCATAGACGTTGCTCAGATGATATTAGATGTAACAAATCTACGATCATTGACTCGTGCTAATGCTAGCTGTGTCAAAGAGATACCAAGCTGATCAGCTAGTACTTGATACTTCTCTACAGCAGCGAAAGACTTTTCTGACGTATAATAATTCATACGTTCTTTGCCCCATGTACTATATCTCGCTCCTGCAGGCTGTGCTCATCACTGATATTTTCCTGTGAGGACTCCTCCACCTAGTGGAGAATAAGGCAGACAAGATATATTTTCTTGTAAACTAATTTCTGCAAGCCCTGTCTCATACTCACGACGTATGAGCGAATACGAGTTCTGAACACTCACCATACGTGGTAAATCATGTATTTTTGCTAATTCCAAAAACTTCATCACTCCCCAAGGCGTCTCATTAGACAGTCAAAAATGACGCACCTTACCTGACTGCTGAAGTTCAGCGAGTGTCTGAAGGATTTCAAGAAATTTGTCTTCATGAGCATTATCTTCCTGTCGCATCTCATCACTATAATACTCTTTCCCTCGGACAGGTACAGGACGCTGTGGTCGATGGAGCTGATACAGATCAAGGTAGTCTGTCTGGAAACGTTGTAGTGATCATTCGATAGCTTTTCTTATACCATCAGGTGTAAATCATTCACCATTACGTATTCGATCAAAATGAGATGGACCAGCGACCTTGCTCGCGAGGATGACATCTTGACGTTTCCCTGTCTTAGCAAGTCGCGTACCGATATACTTCTCTGTGAGTCACTGTGTCTTGGCGCGAGGTGGTATAGCATATATCTCTGCTGTATCGACAAAATTCACTCCATGCTCTAAGGCGTAATCTAATTGTTTGTGTGCATCGTTTTCGGTATTTTGGTGTCATCGTGTCATCGTACCTAGACAGATCTTAGATACCTGGATATCTGTATTTCCTAGTTGACGTTTTTGCATAGTATATCAAAATATAAAATAAAACTCTCTGGAACATTTGCAAGCCAAGTGCAACATCATTATAGTATAATAGGAAGATACCTAATATTGGTATTAAAATGAACTT